>WSYH01005863.1:0-41601 GCA_036426205.1 Ascaphus truei
TATATATATATATATATATAGCAACTGTAAATATTCCTGTATATTCATTTGCATGTCTTAGACAGGTCTGCATGTCTTTCATGACATTTCAGGTGAAATGTCTTTCACCATTATCACCCAGCAAACAGCACTTCCACTGCAGCAAGGGATTCTGGGAAATGACATGCAAATGAGCACACAGTGCCACTTTTTATCTCATGCTCACATTACATGAGCAACGATTAGCCAATGCATGCTGCTTTAAACACAGCTTTTAAGCAAGGACTTGGGAGATGCAAAGTCAGTTAACCCACTCACAGACATGTTTCAAGGTGGAGGCGCTGTAAAAGAAGATTCGTTCCAGAGGATTCACCCCAGGCTCTCATTAGCGGAGGCTCAGACCTCCTGTGAGCCTGCAGGTATACGCACCACACCGGTAACACTACATGTTCTACTCACCCACACTACATATGAGATTGGGTGGGGTGGAATACCCGTTACATTTGGAGGCGCTGCTGAGATACCACCTGGGGTGCCCTGTCTATTTTTCTAAATTGTCCCGTTCCTATTTTTGCCGCCATGTTTGCGAAGTCCGGAGACGAGGTCCTTGCCTGGGCTTTGCGGCAGTATATGGAGCCTGGCCAGGTAGTGGCGGTAGGAGGCGTTCCCACTCTTATACCCGCGGTTAAAGTCCGGGAGCATATGTGTAAAATTCCTGGGTGGCCGTGGGCATGTGTCTTAGAGGAAGAACAAGATTCCACGTCCACATGGAAAACCATTTTGTTTGTTGTAACTTACACTGAGGATATATGCCTGGCAGAGGCACCGTCCGCGCTGTTCATGCCCGGGGGCCCCTCAGAAGGGTACCCCCTAGTCTATGCCGACCCAGCAAAATGGCGTCTCCCGCCAAATCAGGAGAGCGCACGTGCTGCTGACTGCAAGCCCGCACAGAAAGATGTCGCAACATTCTGTCCGGGTTTGGCGCGAAAATCAGAGCCCCTCCCCTGTGATGTGAGTGACTCAGTGCAGAGCGAAAAACAATTCCTTGTAAAAAGTGCCCTTCCTTTAGATTCCACCAGGGGGAGCAAGCACGGGTATCTTCAACCTTACGTGGACGCTGTGATAGACACTCTGATCTCTAAGGATGAGGATGAGATAGACTCTCTGTTCTATGATGAGGATGAGATAGACTGTCAGGGGATACACCCTAATGTGTATGTGCCCTGGCGAGCGCCAGGAATAGATCTCCTTATGCTACTGTGCCCCTGCTTGCAAGAAGCCTATGAGGAGGGAGCCGTCATGTCCCAAGTGCCACTAGACTTCAGGATCACCGAGGTAGATGGGGAGCCGTGTACGCAGTGCTTTAGCCCCACCTGTGACTGTCCTAGAGGTGCACTGGCATGGGAACCTCAATGTGATTGCTGCGGTGCAATTTTCTTGATGCCTATTGTACCCCAGCCTACAGAGTCAGCTAAGGAGCTAAGTGAACCCTTGGCAGAGAAGAGTGCGGCTGCAGTGGAGGTACCGGAGCACGCCAGCTTCGTACCCACACCCAATGGCTGCATTTCAGGAGAATCTGGTGACTACCTTGCGGAGGATACCGTCATGATATCTTCCGGGGAAAAGGTGGAAGTCCCATCGGTGGCGATGCGCCTACCGGCGAACCACCCCAGCGGTAATGCAGAGGATACAGAGTCTGCTGTGGTTCCGTGGACCCTGGAAGAGGTGTCTTCCGATGTTGCGGACCCTGCTGTGGGCCCGAGTGCCCTACAATGGTCAGTCCGACCTACTACAGAGGTACCATCGGTCCTAGAATGGGGACCAGTACCTAACGCCGACAAGGGTGAGTCGACTGCCCCAGGGGTGTCGGGGGTGAGCCTCCAGGTGACCGCGGAGCACGATGGCTCCTTAAGTCTGGTCTCCTGGGCGAAGGGCTCCCCTCTGCATCGCGTCCTGGCGGAGGTGTCCTCCTTGGGAGAATCCATCCCCAGCCAGTGGAGTGGTAAGGAACTCCCTAACTCCCCACAAGCTCCGATGGAGGTGGCCGTGGAGAAGGCCAGAGTTGCGGCTTCTGAACGGAGTATGAGCCCGTGCGCTCCGACACAAGTGGTCCCAGGACTGGGATCCAACGCTCCCGAGTTTTCAGCGCGTAAGTGGACTGCCCCAGAAGTGCCGGGGGCAGGTCCCGATACCACCAAGGTGGGAACTGACAGCGTCCCCGAGGACCTGTTAGCCACCGTGAATCACCGCAGGGGTAAGGTGTCTACTTTTTCCCCCCTGCCAGGTGAAACCGAGACATTTCCCAGTACTCGCTTCTCAGTGGAAGCCTCACAAGTCCGTAGGGACAAGGACTGTGTAAAGGAAGATCCAGGGAGACTGGCCTCCTTTATGCCCAAAAAGGAGCGTGCCATTCGCCAGGTGGTGGACCGCGGGAAAGGTCCTAGCCTCCTGGTCTACCGCATCCCTGCCGCGGATGACCGGGTAAAGGTCTGCTTCAGAGACACTGGGCTACTCCTTCCACCAGGGGGAGGAAGTAGCAAAGAGCCAGAAACTGTCGCCTTAGAGTGTGCTCTCCAAGAAATTTTTCTGGGGGAGGCTCACGGACGCAAAAGTGAGGTACCCCCATCTGATCTGGTAGGGGCACCCCACAAACGGTCTCAGCTAGTCTCGGGTATTAATGGGTGTGAAATGCATTGTAACCTGGGGTTTAAAGTCACCATTGATAAGTTGTACATATGCACTGCATTTTCATTGTATAACTGTGTACCATGCTATGTCGTTCCCCAAGCGAGGGCGTTGGTTGTTTCACCCGGGGGGGTGTGTAACCCTGGTCCCCAGCAGCTCCTGGAGACCCCCCTCCCCTGGTGCAGCTCGATCGCGGGTACTGAACAACCCGACGGCTGCTTCCAAGGGTGGGGGCTGGAGCAGGGAGCAGCGCGGCTTCTCCTGCCTGCGGCCGGTTGCCGGGGACGCGATCGGGCCGTTGCTAAGGCCGCGATCGCGTCTCTAAGGTCCCGGCGGCCGCAGAGCAGGGCGCCGCCATTGCGCTTCAAGTCGCGCATGCGCAGTGAGTCCCCGGCGGCCCAGTTAGCTCGCGCATGCGCAGGGAGAACCCTAGCACCAGGGAATAGTTGCGTGAGGGCAGGGAAAGCGCAGGAGAGTCGCGCGAGAGTAGGGGAAGTTAGTGAAAGGTTGCGGTGGCCATTACAAGTTAGTGTAGGCAGAGGGGAGGACCGCACGCGGCCCCAATGTTATAGTAAGGGCCTCGGGACTACAATTCCCATGAGGCATAGCGAGGCAGGCACCAGGTGCTTGATAGGAGCCAATAGGGCTGTAGGACTGCCCTGGAGGAAAGAGATACATTTCCCGGGCTTTTGCATGAGTCACGTCAGTTGGAGCAGCGGAGCAGAAGGGGAAGGAAGGATGCAGGGAGTGAGTGCAACTCCTGCATCCAGATAGGTACCCTCACCCTCCAGGTAGGCCCCAACTCCCCACCAGGTTAGTGGGTAACTGATAAGGGACGGCCCTAGATAGGGAGGTCACCCTTAGTGTGTGCAAAGTGCAGGTTTGGCAGTGCCACAGCGGAGAGGGCTGTGGGCACTGGCAAATAGGCACAGTGTGCTAGTAGTGGATTGCTACGGGATCCAGGTGGCTGTGTGTGATTGCAGCTGTCTGTGTGTGTGTCGCTGCATGTGCTGGGCGCAGTGCGTGCAGTGTGTGTGAAGTGCTGTGGATCCCTGCAGGCTGACAGTGTGAGCTGAGTGTTGGCTGCAGGTGCGTTAGGCTGTTAGGATTAGCAGTTACAGTTGAGACTGGGTAGCTAGGGGAAGGGGGGGGCAGATTAATGTTCCACAGGCCCTAGGAGTTTTCCCCAAGCCATCCCAGGTTGCGGTTCCTCAGGGACAGGCCCTAGGTTAGGGTTGCTGTCACTCTAGAAGTAGTTAGGCAGAAAGCTGATAGCGGCGGTTGCTGTTCCCATGCGGTTGGTGTTGCCGTGATCGGTTGCAGTTCCCGTGGAGCGGTGGGACCCTCGTTGGGGTCCACCGACAGAGTACCTGGAAAGGATCAGACGGACGTCTGACCCTTTGAGAAGAGAGTTGCGGTCCCGAGCATCGGAGTGCTCGGAAGGTATCTCAATATATAAGTGCACCAACAGGCCTAGAGGTTTTAGTGACTGCGCAGTCACCCATTGACTATCTCCGTAGGAGTACGGGACCTTGGGTGTGGGGGTTTCACTGGACACTGGGTGGGATCACCTAGTGTTGGGGAAACGTCCTGCGAGACGTCACGGGTAGTGTCTCCTCGTGAGAGGGACACAGGTTATGAGGATATGTAAAGGCGATGATATGTTCTATGTTCATAAGTAAATTCCTAAGTTATTATATAATCACTGACTGTGTGTGTGGTTTCTAATTGGGTTCCTATGTAGGGTCATTCTACACGTCCATAGAATCCTACATAGGTGGAGGCGCTGTAAAAGAAGATTCGTTCCAGAGGATTCACCCCAAGGCTCTCATTAGCGGAGGCTCAGACCTCCTGTGAGCCTGCAGGTATACGCACCACACCGGTAACACTACATGTTCTACTCACCCACACTACATATGAGATTGGGTGGGGTGGAATACCCGTTACACATATATACATATATATTATATATATACATATATACACATATATATATATATATATATATATATATATATATATATATATATACTGCACCGACACACTTTATTCGAGCAAATACCCAATATGTACCTGGCAGATACCTGGAATGCGCCGCTCCTCACCTCTGACAAGCCCCGTTGTGTTTGCCTTCCCAGCCTGGGTTCATGCCTGGCTGACGGGCGGCTGATCTGTTAAATGATAATGATTAGGATTTAATAGGCTGCAATGCTTCGCGTGTCTACCAGATGGCATAAATTCATGAATTGTAATGCAGTATATATATATATACTGTGCAGTATTGCAGCCAGCGGGAATAAAATGCTTCAATCCCTGCATGGAAAATACCTCAATGCACTCGGGCAGAAAACAGTCACAAACCTCAATACACCCGGGTATACCCGAATTCGTGGGACTAGCCGAGCTCGAATAAAGTGTGTCGCCAGTGTATATATATATATATATATATATGAACACGAAACACAGAGAAGCGCAGGCTCCATAGCATAAATCTGTGTAAAAATCGGGGTAAATTTATTAAGCAAGAGCAGTCCCAAGGAGATGCACGTACAAGATATAAAAAAAATCACATTCATGAGAGAGAAATCTCTTAGGGATGTCACCAGTGGGGGTAGAGAGAGCCCGATTAATGCTGAATGCACCTGATCAATTGAAAACCTCTTGCAGCCTCAGACAGCTGTTTCAACCTTGATGGGTATCATCAGTGTGAGGTTGGTTTATACTTGCTTTGAAATATTTCTAGGCTGGGTAGGTGTACCCTACATTTTAAGTTATGGTGGGTAAAAAGGCGACAATAAACCTCCCCCATTAGCATATAGTCAATAAAAAATATCACTTGTGAGCACATTCACATGTCTTAGACAGGTCTGCAACCCTGCCTTTCAACCATTATCACCTCGCATACAGTGCTCCCACTGCAGCAAGGCAATCTGGGAAATTACATACAAATGAGCTCACAATGTGTCACCTTTTGCCTGGAATATCCATTCACATGGAGCCCATTTAAGCTGATGTATCGCTGTTCACACAGCTTTTAAACACAGAATGGGACTAGCAAAGCAAGTACAAACCATTCACAGACAAGTGACCGGATGCCTATCACATTGCCAGGAGGTAAGTAGAACTCTATTTATTTACTTTATTGATGCTATTTTATGTGTTTAAAAATGGGCAATTAATCTATTATCTGGATAATAGTTATTTTGCACATTACTGTATTGTATGTGTGTGTGTGTGGGGGGGGGGGCTATTTATTTATTTAAATGTATAGGACAGGTTTATTTATTTTAAATAAAGGGTTGGTTCCTTAGGTCTGCGGGGACCTCTGGAGACCACCTGAGGACTCCCCGGACGCCCACGGGTACCAGGCTGCGGACCCACGGGGGACAACTACAGGAAAGTGCCGGGGGTCCCACAGCTGTGGGGGCCCCGCAGACCCATAGGGACCACCCAAGGGCCCACAGACCCCATGGGAACCACACGAGGACCCTCAGACACCTGTGGGGCTGAACAAGGGGCCCCACAGACACCCGCAGACCCACCCATGGAGACCCCATTTGGGCCCACGGTGACCCGCGGAGACCACCTGGAGGACCACGGCGCCTGGTGGGACAACCCGCAGGACTCCAGACCCTGGAGTATTGGAACACTGTGGGGTCTGCTTACACCCGTCAGGACCACCGGGGACTCCCGTGGGCCTGGGGTATTAACCCTGTATGTAAAAGAATAAATCTTGTATTTATGCGGGGGCACAGGGAGTGGGTTATGTATTGTTTATTAAATATAAATATAGTGATGTTTATTGTGGGTAGTACGGGAAGGGGGTATTGTCCCCAAGCAAGGATGGGTAGGCCTCCCGGTGGGTAGTGGGTGAGGGTGTTTAGGCCTCCTGAGTGGTGGGTGAGGGTGGGTTAACCCCTTAATGACTATAGCGGTTAATGACCACTAAGGTGATTAAGGGGATAGGGAACATTACATTGGCTCTTTTTATTCTTGTGTATGTTTTGCAGCCTCGGAGGGGGCATGGACAGTGATGAAGATGAGGATGGACTTCATCATGGCAGCCGGGCATGGGTGAGTGCAATATGTATTTATTGTATTTATTGTGCTTTATGTATTTTAAATGTGCAAATACACTATTATCCATATGTGGATAATAGTAATTTTGCCCATTACTATATACTGTATGTGTTAGGGGGCGGGGGGTGTATTTATTTATAAGGATGTATCTGTTTTTTTATTATTTTTTGGGGGCACAGAATTGGTACTGCAGGACCGCGGGGACACCTGCGGGAAACACCCGAGGACCACCGCCGGACTATAGTATCATTGCTGTGCATCCCAAAAATTACATACAGTATATGTACTGTATGTTATGGGGGTATAGGGGTTGTTGGTGTATTATATATATATATAGGGGAGCGTCATCACGCAAGCGACACTACATCATCACGCAGCGCGTGACCAGGCCAGCTCACCCGCGGAACAGATCTGTGGCTGCATTGTATTGAAAGCTTTACTGTGGCTCCAGAGAGACGTCTTGTGGTTATCCAGGTGCTCCCAGCCCTCCAGCGTATCGTGGTGGTTCTTGGAACCCACGAAGTGAGACTCTAACAGCGGAGGTATCGTGGAGACTTCAGATTGGTGGTGATATTTGATTCACAACTGCCTATTTTTAAAATACCCTTGTGAGTGGATTTCTTCCCCTCCCCCCCCCCTGTCCCTTCCCATCATTAAATTTACTCTATTATGCTATGGGACGTGCGCTCTCTGTACTTGTCTTCCCATATATATATAAAGCAGAAAATAGCCATATTAGTGCAGTTTCGATAGTGCAGAATAAATGAGTTCTTCAGTATTAGGTGACATGAAGAAGAGAGGAGAACTCTCGAAAGCTTGTCCTATGACATAAATTGTTAGTCCAATAAAAAAGGTATCACCTAATACTGAAGAATTAATTTATTCTGCAATATATATACAGGCATACAAGGACTAATTGTAGTACAGGCATACCCCGCATTAACGTACGCAATGGGACCGGAGCATGTATGCAAAGCGAAAATGTACTTAAAGTGAAGCACTCCCTTTTTCACTTATCGGTGTATGTACTGCAATCGTCATATACTGTACGTGCATAACTGATGTAAATAACGCATGTGTACAGAGGCGGCACATTTTATTTGAGTGCGGCTAGCTCCGCAAGCCGGAGGATGCCCCGGCATGCTAGCCGCACTCCCTCGGCGTGCCGCGCGTCATCGGCGTGCCGCGCGTCATCGACGCGCGGTCACGCATCATCGGGTGCCTGCGCCCCCTGCACGCGCGTCCAGGGCTCCCCGAGGGAGCCCTGGTGTCCCGCGATGTGGGGGACGGCGGCAGGGGTTTCCGGGGGACCCGGCGGACCAGGCGAGCGGAGGGAGAAAGCCCCGATCGGAGGGCGCTCCTCCGCGGCTTCGGCGCGCGCCCGGCACCCTCCGGCGCGCGCCAGGTTACTGCTGCGGCCGAGAACGGGCAAATGCTCAAATAAACTCGGCCGCAGCAGTAACAGGCTCTATAGTCTCCCGCTTGCACACAGCTTCAGTACAGGTAGGAAGCCAGTATTGCTGTTCAGGACGTGCTGACAGGCGCATGCGTGAGCTGCCGTTTGCCTATTGAGCGATATGTACTTACTCGCGAGTGTACTTAAAGTGAGTGTCCTTAAAGCGGGGTATGCCTGTATGTATATATATATGTATATATATATATATATATATATATATGTAGTGGGGGTGAGTGAAGGGGGTATTTGGCCCTTGGTGGGTGTTTAGACCTTGTGGGTGGGTAGCGGGAGGGATTAACCCCTTCATGACCGCAGTGGTATTAAATGCTAAGGTAATGAAGGGGTTAAGTCCACCCGCAAATCCCGGATCCATAGTGAAGCCCTTGTCGGAAATAATATACCCCAGGAATGCAGTCGAAGAAAACAGGTGAAACAGGCATTTCTCCATCCTAGCGTAGAGTCGATTTCGTGGTATGCTGGATGTGTTTTCCAGAGTTTTGGAAAAAATGAGAATATCATCCAGGTATAACAATCACAAAAATATTTAAACATCGCGAAAAATCTCATTCAGTCTTGAAAAAGGGCAGGTGCATTGCATAGCTCAAACGGCATTACCTGATATTCGTAGTGACCGCTACGCGTGTTGAACGCGTTTTTTCACTCATCCCCTTCACGCATACGAATGAAATTGTAAGCTCCCGGCAGATCAAGCTTAGGAAAAATAGTGGCCCCTTGCAGTCTATCGAAGAGTTCCGAGATTAAGGGTAGGGGGTAGCAGTTCTTTATCGTGACCTTATTGAGGCCCCAATAATCGATACAAGGGCAACATGTCCCGTCATTTTTTTCACAGAGAGGTAGAGCTCCGGATGAAACCCTTCTTGAGGTTCTCCTTGATGTACTCCGCCATGGCCTTAGTCTCAGGCAAGGATAAGAGGTAAGACCTGGCATTGGGAAGAACGGACCCGGGCACCAAATCAATAGGGCAGTCAAATGAACGTGTGTCGGGAGGACCTCGGCGTGGGTCTTGTTGAAGACCTCCAGGAATTCTGAATAGACTTCGGGCAGGCAGGTCTCCCCCAGAGTGGTAGTATCCAGGCTAGCAAGTACTGCTACTGGGGACGTCGAGGCTCCCGGACAGAGAGAATTCCATTGGATGGGTGACTTGTACGTCCAATCTATGACAGGGTTATGTCGTAACCACGGAAGTCCCAGGATGACCTGAACCGAAGGAGAATGGATGGAGATCAGCTAAGAGTGTCCGTCCTTCATGGATAGTGACAAGAGAGGTGTCTCCAGGGAAATGAAGGCAGACTGGAGCGGCCGTCCATCTATGGCCTCGAGACCGACAGGTACCGCCTTCTTCCCCAGGGGAATGTTGTTCTCGACAGCGAATTCCTGGACCACGAAATTACCCCCGGAATAGGAGTCGAGGAAGGCAGAGGCACAAACCCGGATTTGGACCCTTCAAGAAGGACGGGCAAGAGGATTCTCTTAGGGTGATTCTACTTGTTAGAGGGGAGAGATAAATTGTACCCAATGAGATCCCCTCATACCTCACTGGATGCTGGCGTTTCCCGGTTTCAGGGGACAACGTGACAAGGTGTTTCCGCGGGAGCTGCAGTAAAACCCTACGACGCAGTCTTTCTGAGGAAAAGTTGTTGGCTACCCAGCTGCATAGGTTCAGGTGCTTCAAGAGCCGGGAGGCTCGGTGGCGAAGTCCAGGGGATGGAAGACACCGGCAAAACAAAATGGGGAGTCTGGTGCTCGGTACGTCTCTAGTGCATCCGTTGATCTACACTTATGCAAAGGGCAATTAAGTCCTCTAGAGCTGGCGGTCTCTCCTGGTAGGCCAACTCTTCCTTCAGTGATGCAGATAGTCCCTGCCAGAAGGCAGGGAGAGTGCCACGTTATTCAAGTCCGTCTCTGCCGCAATAGTCCAGAACTCAAACGCATACCGTGCTACCGACCTCCGACCATGCGAAATGTGGAAAAGAGAGGATGCGGCCGTGTGCCTACGACCAGAGGTATCGAAGACTTGGCGAAACTCCCTTTTAAAACTTGCGATGTCATGGGTGAGTTCGGGCCTTAATTTCCAGATGGTTGAGGCCCAAGCTAATGCCTCCCCGGTCAAGAGGGCAATAATATAAGCTACTTTGGTACGGTCAGTAGGGAAGCGAGAGGGAGTGAGCTCAAATTGTATGTCGCATTGGTTAAGAAAATACCGGCATGCGAGCGGGTCTCCGGCATACCTGTTAGGCGTGGGAATCTGTGGTTCCAGTGTAGCAGCCACCTCTTGGACATCGGGCGAGAGGGAGGCAGGTCTAAGCATGTTGGCCTGAGGTTGTTGCAGGGACAAAGTAGAAACTTGTTGGGTGAGAGAGGCAATCTGATCCTGCAGATAGGAAACATTTTCAGAGATCGAGGCCAACACTGAATCCACCTCAGGGGGGTCAGGGTTTGTTGGGCTCACCATATTGTAACGCTCGTGCTGCCCGCAAACCTGACAAGACCCCGGTACTGAGGTGGAGAAGGGAGAACCCACACACTCACAGCATCGGGGGGGTGCCCGGAGTGTGGTATTAGTGTAGCCGGGTCTTGAGCTTTAGAGAAAGGTTAGTCTGGTACTTGCCGGATCCTGGGTTAACGAGGGAAGCGTAGTCGAGTCCGTAAGCCAATGGTCTGGGAGTAGAGAGAGCCGCATAGTTGAGTGTCCATTTGCCGAGTCCAAGGAGAAGAGAAGGAAGCGTAGTTGAGTCAGTAAGCCCGAGGTCGAGATCCAGAGAGGGTACATAGACAGGCCAGGTCAGGAACAAGGAGACTGGAAAACACAAGAGAGAGCCAAGCACAAAACCAGACAGCACGTAGCTACAGAAGGTTATGCTGAGCACTGACACAGTGGAGACAACAGGAGTTAAGTACCCAGCAGGCACCAATAGGGGAAGGGGAGGAGCAGAGGTGCGCCTGCAGGGAGGACAGGGATAGGAGCAAGGCAGGGGGAGAATCAGAGCCGAGAGTGCCGCTCAGGAGCGTGGCGCGGCGTCCCGTGGTAGCCGGGGTGGAGCTGGCTTTGGGAAGGAGAGCATATGATGCGCAGGTCTGCGCGTGCCCTGTAATGCTGACGGGCTGGCGCGTGCGACCTAGGAGGGAGCCGGGAGTCGAGGAAGAGGCGGAGGCAACGGCAGGGGCACGCGTGCGCACCGGAGGAAGAGGAGAAGCTGAGGTAGCGGCGACCGCAGCCGCCGGGATGAGTGAGGAGGGGGTACGTCGTGCGAAACATGCCCCCCCGGTTCTTTACACCTGGACGACATTGCTTTGTTTAGTAATTCGTGGGACTCACATGTAGTGCATGTAGCTGCGGTGCTAGCCAGGATTAGGGAAGCAGGACTCACCTTGAAGCCCACCAAGTGCTTAGTAGGGATGGCAGAAGTACTGTACCTAGGGCATAGGTTCGACCTCAAGCCAGAGCCAGCCAAGGTGGAAGCGATAGTGCCAGAGAGATCCGCCTCTCTCAGCGCAAATCTCGGCGTATAAAAAATATTTTTACATTTAAAATTATATTAATAGTGTAGATGTGCACGGGGTCTCCGGAGCAGAACTGCGTCGGTTTCAGGTCCGGGGGACCCCCTGCTTCCCGAGATACAGGCCCCGTTATGGTGTGCCGGTATCCCTCTGCATTTAAATGTCCCGATCATGTGACCGCGGAATGTAAACAAAGCAGAGGGATACCGGCACCCCATAATGGGGCCTGTATCTTGGGAAGCAGGGAGTCCCCGAACCTCAAACCAATGCGGTCTGGCTCCATAGACCCCTTGCACATCTACACTAGTGATAAAACACCCTCAATAAACAACAATTCATTACCGTAGCGGCTAGGCGCTATGGTAATGAAGATGCATTAATGTACATTGTATTAATAGTGTGCGGGTGTGTGTGTTGTATATTGCTACAGCCGGGGCCCCTTTTATTCTCCAACATCACCGCATTTTTCCGGGATTTTTTTTCAAATGCCACGCACTTCACCGTGTTCATGCCGCATTCTGACCGCATTCATACTGCATTCATGTTGCATTTACAGCCGCGGTTGATGCGCGGTTGATGTGTTTATTGATAATGGTTCGGATTTAATTGGTTGCAATTCTTTGCGTATCCGCCAGATGGCAGATATTCATGAATTGTAATGCGCATGCGCTTCAGTAATGTGTCGACTTGCAGGTGTTTAAAAGAATACCACAGTGGTCTATTGTAAATTGGCCGTGGGACTGAAGGAAGAGATTACAATAATGTATCAATTTAGGCTTTCCATATTAAAGAAAGACAAGCACCAGTTTCTGGTCTGGTTATTGTCCAGAGAGTCCCGCCATGAGTGTACAAGTGCAGCCCGTGTTCCAAAAACCCGACAGAACGTACGCTTATTTAATATGGGCTGCGATTAATGCAACAGATGATAAGATGGCAACAGTTGTTCAAATTTATCAGTATTTTATCGAAAACTATGACTTTTACAAATTTTCGCCAGATCCTCATTTGTGGAAGCGTGCAATAAGGAAAAGGTTATGTAGTGATCCGTGTTTTTTTCGTATTGATCCTGATTTTATTGGAGGGTATTGGTGTGTATCACCGGGTTTTTCCCGTATCTATGATCATGCAGACGGCAAAAGGCGAAAGGTCGTGTTAAAACCAAGTAAGAAACGTCAGTCGCTGGCAAGCAATGCGCCAGCACCAGCACCGGCTTCCAATAAAGGTCCGACCGTCAGTGACAACCCTTGCTGTCTGTCCACGCACGGATACCTGCAGCCTGAGCCGGATTTCGCGTACAGTTTCGAGCAAGCTTGCATGTACCTAAGCGATTTCCAGCCTCATCAGCTGACTACAGATGTAGTAGTCCCGCTGTCACCTGTCAACAACGTGTATGATCAAGAATATGGGACTGGCAGTGGCCCGGCGCCAGCTAATTGGGAAATTCTATGGTGAGTAATGTTGCCGTATTTTATTCTGTTTTTTTTATTTTGAAAATATCAATATCAGTGCGATTCAAAAGTCAAGCGATTTTCCTGTAAGCAATATCATTGGCTGAACGGCTTCTTCCATAGATACTGCACCATTGGTGGAAAGCTAAGCGCATGCGCATTGGAAACTTCTTGAAACGCATACTGTATGCGTGTCATCACATCGACGGTAGGCGCATGCGCATGTGAACCGAAGATGCCCCCGAGAAAATTATTGGTGGGGCTGACTGTGGGAACTTCTTTAGGGGACTGACTGACCATTACAGTAAAACTTGTACTTTTGTTTTTCCTCAGAAAAGAAAACTTTGTCATCTCATGTGGAAAACGGCAAATGGAGGGATTTCGATGGATAATATCGCTTTGTGTAACAATGCCTGCACATTGCTGATTCGGATTTAAAAAAACACGTACCGGAGTCTACAGTTTAGTGGCCGTTGTTATTGATCAGGATAGAATACTGTAACTGAGAGCTTCATAGAAAACCTGAAACAGTATGCTGTTGTTTTCAGACCATACTGTATAAAATACTTTTTTTATATATACTGTATAATAAACCTGAGAAAATAAAAAGTATGCATTTATTCTACATGTATTCCAGTGCATATGTGTATTCTATACCCGTACAGCATGTATTGTTTTAATACTCTTGTGATGTACAGTACTGAGCATGCCTACAGTATTCAATACAGTATGCCTGGACAGTACTGTACATTCTAGAAACACTGTATTTTGTTACAGTATAAAAGGAGACAATGGAACAATTTAAAACAAATCAACATTTTCTTTTATTGGTGGAGTAAGTACAAAAACATTTATTTACAAATACTGTACAATGTAAAACATTTTAAGTGTACAGCAATTCAAAACATCAACAGGTGTATGGTTTACTGCTTGAAGGAAAACCTAATTTCCTCGCCTATGCTTCAGAGTCGAGAGGAACCTTTCCTCTGCCAGGTACACTGAAGCCTTGTGACTGGATACTACACCATCTGCACCGTTTGCAGCAGACTTCCCAGGAAGCTTTCACGCCCTGCAACTGTTATCTTCGATCTTTGATGAACTATCAGGCCTGGAAGACGAACGAAATGAAACGTAACGCATGCCAGGTTTCAAATCCTTTGTCTCTATTTATTACTCATAGGGTAATGACTTTTATACAGAAAAAAGAAGATATTGGTTAGAGGCGTAACATAGGCGTAACATAGGCGTATCCTAGGCGTATCCTAGGTGTAACATAGGCGTATCCTAGGTGTGTCTTGGGCGTAGCTTTGATTAGAGGCGTGATTTAGGGGCAGGACATATTAGTGGCGTGACTTTTGGGACGTGTCTTTTACAATACAAGCAATTGTCTGAATACATAGCTTATTCATTGTCTGTTATCAAAAGAGACCTTGAGTCTTTAGCAACTATATTGCACTATTTTGCTTCTTGCAGAGAACCATTCTATTATATTCTAACTAAAACATCAGGAAATTGACAACACAAAAGTATCTTAGCAATATCCTTAGCAGGAAGAAAAGAAATATAATTTAGCAGAAACTGAGTGCGTTAGGAATTATATTTCAGCAAAAGGCTGACTACAGAATCTTAAAATCTTAACTAGTTATGACCAAACAAAATGGAAGCTTAACATGAGTGCAGATTCTGGCCTGACATATTGGTCCTAACACTGCTAGTGAAAACATTTATGTACAGAAAGTCAAAACATGTACAGTACAACAGTATGGTGTTATTAAAAAAAATTATTTATTCATAAAATATACAAAACGCAACATCTCCTTTATTAAAGTACAGCAAGTCAAAACATTTACAGTAGGATGGTGTACAGAACAGTCAGTCAGGCCTGCACAACTCCAGTCCTCGAGGGCTGCAAACAGGCCCGGTTTTCAGGATAACCTTGAAAAACGGGCCTGTTTGTGGCCCTCGGGTACTGGAATTGTGCAGGTCCTGTGTGTTTTTATTAATACAAGTTAAAACACGTAACATCTCCTTTATTAAAGTACAGAAAGTCAAAACATGTACAGTACAGGACAACAGTATGGGGTTATTAAATTTTTTTATTTATTCATAAAATATACAAAACGCAACATCTCCTTTATTAAAGTACAGCAAGTCAAAACATTTACAGTAGGATGGTTGTAGAGGGAGAAATGGGGTGGCCCGGTATTAAAGGGGTTGCACCCCATTTGGCCATCCTGGACCCCCGAGAAGGGTCGTGCCGAGAGAGCGGGTCGCGCCATAGGTTCCAATGGCGACGGCAGAAACCGCTCAGGAAAATGACTAAGTGTGAAAAGCTGAAAAACCATGAATCCATATCTCCGGTTCCGGAGGGTCCAGAGGGCCAGGGTTTGGGGTACCTGTAGTCACTGCTCCGGCATCGCTGCAGAACCATCCTTGACCCTCTTGGACCAACCCGACGGGGTATGGACCCCCTTGAAAGTTCGGGACTTTTCCCATAGACTCCAATGGCGGCCAATCTCCATTTACCGGCTATGGCGGAAAAACCCCATTGACTTCAACGGCGGCGTTGCCCCGTTGAAAGTCTATGGCGGCGGATTCCCATAGCCGCCAACGGCGGCGGTTTGCCATTGAAAGTCTATGGCGGCGAAGCCCGTTGTTTTCAATGGGGATTTACTGAAAAACCGTGATTTAATTTACAGCGGAGTTTATTGTATTAAAATAGGAAACGGTTGTAGGTGTATTTGTGTAACTCCGGTTCCCGAGGTCCTAGCGGATCGCAAATTGGACCACATGGTGTCCCAGTTCCGGCATTGAGAACTGGGAAGTTTGGACCCGCTGAGTCCAACGGAACCAGACATTTTAATATGTTTGTGTTTTACTAATAACACTGAATCCCTAGGCAAAGACAAGACCCAGAGGAAATTCCTTTGGGACAAGGACGCCACCAGTGACACGACTAAGCGACGGGTTAGTGATGGCGAATGGTGGGAAAATGAACATATATAAGGTAAGGGGGTTAATTAGATCAATATGCACCTTGAGAAAGAGCGGAAGCTCGAAACGCGTTGGTGGGGGCCTTAGGGCTCATTTTTTGTACCATGCTCTGATCCATTAAACCTTTTTATTGGGGACCCACTCTCTAGCAATTGTATTTTTAGTAGTGCCCCATCTCTCCATCGCCGAACCTGTTGAAACCCCTGGAGAACCGGCAGCACACGCCTGTGAAGGAAAAGACCCACTGAAGACCATTCTACACAACAGTGAGTTATTTGCTCCTTTACATACCACAGAAATCCTAGTCAATGAGTAAGGCTGGACACAAGCAAGTGTGAGTATTCACCAATCAAGAAGTGTTACTCTTCCGGTTTATTGATGTTACTGGATGTGGTGATATCATTTCATAGATGGTCTATTTATAGTGTGGGACACTTCAAGGATATGAAATTATGGCTATTACATCATAAGAAGCCTGGCAGCTTTTGGGTCTGTGTTAGAGCACCATACAGCTCTTCTGTCCATATTTAGCATGGTCTCCAGAAGCAGATCTATCTTTACCAGCACAGTAGAGTTCTCTGGGATATCCACACTTAACCCATTCAGCATGCGGTCTAAAGAGATGGTTCTTGTGCATGGCGTGCTGTGGACATCTGGGTGGATGGGTGCTACGGAGGATGAGATGTGGGTTCCATGGAGAGAAGCGGCAGCGTCGCCGATGAAGGATGGAGGAGGTGACCTGTGGATTTCCAGGAGAGGGGAAGCGGCAGCGTCGTCGAAGAGGGATGGAGAAAGCGACCTGTAGATTTCCGGGCGAGAAGCGGCAGAGTCGTCTAAGCGTAATGGAGAAAGTGGCCCGTGGATTTCAGGGGCACCAGCAGCAGCGTCGTGGACGAGTAGTGGAGAAGATGGGCTGTAGATTTCTGGGAGATCGGCGGCAGAGTCGTCGAAGCGTATTGGAGGAAGTGGTCTGCGGGTTCGATGGGTTGGCTGCCATTTGTTTTGCGCTGAGTGTACATCACCATAATTCTTCATGACATAATAAGGCTTACGTGTTTTAAAACCCTTAGCCTTTGGGGTCAGCAGAAGGTTTTCTTTATTAGCCTTAGCCTGTCGCTTTGGCCTTGGCTTGGAAACGGCTGCCGCCTTTCGCTTTTTCTGTGTGACAGGCACGGCAGAGGCGAGTGGGTTCCTGCATCCGTAGAATCGGGGTTGATCCATGGAAGCAGATGGCACAATGCAGTATCTGGACAAGGGCAAGTTCAGATAAAGATCATCAAGTGGGAGGCTATGCAAAGTGTGTAACCTTTTATGCATGGCGACGAGGTACAGGTGTTAAAAGTGGGCGTACTCTAATGTGAGTCATTAACGTATAGATGTATACCAAAAGTCTCCTTTTTTCTTATAGGTATTTACACCATACATATATATATATATTCCCCATTGATTGCTATCCCTATGGGAGAAGCGCAGGGATTCACTTTCTGTTTTGCACATTAACGTATAAATACACCATCCATTTTGTGGATTCACTGCACATTGAATACACATCGACTAAACATCGAATATACATTCTTGTGTTTGTATTCTTTCTACTCGCAGCAATGCCTGTTAAAAAGATTTCAAAGGATCTCAGCATGAGAATTAAGGAGATGTACACGAGCGGACACGAATTGCAGATATCCAACACTGGTTAGCTGCTTCTGGCCTCGTTGTGCCATGAACCACCGTCTGCTATCATGCACACGGAAAAAACAGACAAAGCACGAGGACACCAACGGTAACTAACGCGTAAGTATATTAATATAACTATATACAGTAATACAATAATATATAATATATTGCTGCATATTAATAGAACTATATATTGTGAAGATCTCTCTAATTTTATAGTTATTTCGGTATATTTATATAACTACAGTATATATATTGTTTATATTGCTGCATATTAATAGAACTATATATTGTGTAGATCTCTCTAATTTTATAGTTATTTCGATATATTTATATAACTACAGTATATATATTGTTTATATTGCTGCATATTAAAAGAACTATATAGAGGTGATGCTCGGCTAGGGACGGATTAAAAACATAATGGCAAGCTTCAGAAACAGAATGACTCTGTAGAAGTGTCTGTAGATAAGAGTTTCAAATCCTTGAGCGAGCCTTGTTTGTGTGCGTAGGGGAGGGAGGCACAGGCTACAGAAGCATGAAGGATTAGCTGTACTGCGGTTTAAAGAAATGACATAATTTCAAAAGGCAGGTCATCATAATAATTTGATCCCAACACCCCCAAATACAGTACATAAAAAGCACACAAATCAACCATGTGCAGTCAAAAGCTACAGCACAGATTGAATATCGTAATATCAAGGGTTTTTTTTTTTTTTTGGGTCACTCACTCTTGAATTTCGCAAGCAAGCAGTGGTGAATTTACATGCGCATGCGCAGTAATCATCAGCTAGCTATCAAGCAGGAATGTGATTGAAACCAGAAAGACACACATTCAAAGGAATGGTGTGGGAGAGATGTACTGCACTGTAGATAAGATAAGAAGTTGAAATACTGCAGTGCAGTAAATTATCCTGTGTGTGTGCGGGGGCGAGCGAGGGGAGAGCGCTGTATATGCCGAAATGTGATACTGTTACAGCACACGCCTATGCGTTTCAACAATTTTCAAATGAGACATACAATACAGCACTGCAAATGCATGTATAAATATGTAAATTTACAATTACTGCGCGCGCACACGCAGACTGTGTACTGACGTAGGTGGAACTGCTAAAGTATTAGACTTCCAAGACAACAGCTCCTGAACGCCCCCCTGAGTTTTTAGATGGTATTGCAGTATTGCAGACAGCAAAAAAACAACAAAACAGGTAGCGCTAACCAATTTGCAATAAATAGTATTACAATATTTTATAACACCTTATGTGTGGACCAATATCCACACGTAAGGGGCTGCCTGGTGATACAACAAACTGACCCCCTGGTCAGAACAAGTACATGGAAAGGGAATATGTATCTAAGGGCGCCTGTAAGAACAATGATATAAAAGGATATAAAAACCAAGCCTGTTGAACGATCAGGAAATGGCTCCTCAGGGTGTGCTTAAAAGAAAGAAAGCACAACACATAGCATAATACTGTTTGGTAAGAGGACAAACAACACTTAAGACAACATAGATCAGCTGAGAGATCAGATGGGTGAACTATTAAGATAAAAACATTTAATAACACAATTCATATAGCATACATAGACATATAAAACAATATGGACAATAAAAGAATGTTTTAGCACACTGCAGCACCGGTGGATTCAGATGTAATGCCCACTCACCAGATGGATGATATAAGCAGGCAGTGGATATATTAGAGAGTATCCCCTCTCGGTGATGTTAGCTGCTTGCTGCTCCTTGGCGTCTCCGTGGATGTGTGCACGCCAGACGGCGTGTGGGCAGATGGTCTCACGCAGCACACTGGAGGGGACGCACAGCTATTCCAGATCGGCAGCAGCAGATTCGGCTCACTGTCACGGACAACCAGTTATCTGAATATCAACAAACGCTGATTCGTCTTTGTCGTGGAGGGGAAATCTCCAAACACACTGATGCAGAAGTGCTAAATTCGCCACCCTACGCGTTTCGAAAGCTATCCGCTTTCTTCATCAGGGGTATATATAAGCGGGGTATATATATATATATATATACCCCCTCCAGTGTGCTGCTTGAGACCATCTGCCCACATGCCGGCTGGAGTGCACACATCCACGGAGACGCCCAGAAGCAGAAGCAGCTAACATCACCGAGAGGGGATACTCTCTAATATATCCACTGCCTGCTTATATCATCCATCTGGTGAGTGGGCATTACATCTGAATCCACCGGTGCTGCAGTGTGCTAAAACATTCTTTTATTGTCCATATTGTTTTATATGTCTATGTATGCTATATGAATTGTGTTATTAAATGTTTTTATCTTAATAGTTCACCCATCTGATCTCTCAGCTGATCTATGTTGTCTTAAGGGTTGTTTGTCCTCTTACCAAACAGTATTATGCTATGTGTTGTGCTTTCTTTCTTTTAAGCACACCCTGAGGAGCCATTTCCTGATCGTCCAACAGGCTTGGTTCTTTTTTCCTTTTATATCATTGTTCTTACAGGCGCCCTTAGATACATATTCCCTTTCCAAGTATTGCAGACAGCGATAATAAAATGCTAATATTACGAGCTCTAAAATACCGCAATACTCTCCGGACAAAAAAAAACGCATCTGCCCGCGGTTTTCAGAGTTGCGCCGAAACGGCCACAGGAGGCTAAAGGCGGCCGCCACTGTATGTTTATTGGGGGCAATTGTCCCCAATAAACATGCTATTGTGCCTTAACACCTTCATTGCCTTAGCGGACAGCCGCTATGGTAATGAAGCTGCTTTCATGTATTTTTATTAGTAGTGTGCGGGAGCAGGGGGTCTCCTGAGCTGAAGCGCATTTATTTCAGCCTCAGGGAACCCCTGCTTCCCGAGTTACAGGCCGAGGTATGGGGCATTGGGTGCCAGTGTCACCGCCATCTTTATAGCGTCCACATACCCTGCTGATCTCTCCAACCCAGACCACAGCTATACGGACATCTACTATTCTGACCTCTCCAACCCAGACCACAGCTATACGGACATCTAGTATTCTGACCTCTCCAACCTCAGACCACGGCTAACGGACTTTTACTATTCTGAACTCTATACTCCAAGACCTCGGCAAGTATCGACTAACCCTCTCTCCAACCCAGACCCGGCTACGTTTGACAATCCGCCAGCCCGGCACACTTCCGCTGCTGTGGGTGCTTACGTAGCTCCGTTTCCGCTTCTAATTTGGCTGTGTCATAGGGCACACCTGTGTTACCCAGCAGCCTATAGGATTCCCCCCTTCTGCTCCGCCCTGGCTCTTCATTGGCTGATGGCCCCTTAAATATCTGCCTTGCTCATTCACTCATTGCTGAGCATAACCTTGTGTGACACTGTGCCTTGCCACATTCCTGCCTTGTACCTTGCTGCATCCTGCCTTGTTCCTGCTGCTGCCTAACCCTGCTTTGTATCTGGACTCCGCATCTCTCCTCTCCTGACCCGGCTTACGTACGACCATTCTGAACTCTCTACTCCTGACCTCAGCTGTCCTCACAACGACTACTCTCCACTCTCCAATCCTGACCTTGGCAAAGTACCCCAACGATCCGCTACTCTCCAATCCAGACCCGGCAAGTATAAACGACTATTCTACCTTCTATACTCCTGACCCAGCTTCAAGACCAATCTACACTCTAGGTGCGCCCTCGCGGTTGTGGGTTGGCGTTTATACAATTTCCTACCTTAGCCTCACGGTAGCGTCTGGTTTGTGGTGAGCTACGCGTTACATGTACTAACATTATAGACGAGAGGGAGTTTTCATTAAAGCAGCCGGAACAACGGAAACACTTAATTATAAGTACCATACTGTAAGGATGCATAGCAGGAAATTCCTGGGAGTGAGTCGTGCACAATTTAGCCCCGGACTTGTAAGGTATCACGCTGGCATGGCTCCAGCATGTCTGAGAAAGTCCGGAGTTAAACAGGTTCCGACCATTAAAGGTGTAAAGCTGGGCGGAGAAAAAATAAGTATTGGCATCCTACCAGATGTCCAGATGTCCGGGTGGAGTAGACTACCTTGCGCCAGTGAAGGGAGTTTGGCCTGGTATGCTAAGCGGCGAAGGTGCAAAGTTTGCGCATGCCCTTGGCATACTTTGAAGCCCCTGCCCGGTTCTGGGCATTACTGGGGATTGGTGGGTTGTTTAGTTCCCACGCATCAATTGGCTGCAGAGCATAGAGATAGGGGTTTTTACTGTTTAAAGATCCCTGCAGCCGATCGGGAGTTAGTCCATCATGTAACAAGATTCATCATGCAGTGAGAGATTCATCGTGCGGTACAAAAATGAGAACATCGTAACCAAGATTTGTTTCCGGCTCAAGAGTTCGGAAGAACTAACGATTTCCAAACCAATTCTACGGGGGTAGAATGAAGCAAGCAGTACAGGCAGAGAAATCGGGGTTGCGAGTGGCGCCCTCATCCAAAGACTATTTTTGCGGCTTTGCTGTTGCACAACTCCTGCTCCTGGGAAAGTGTGCACAAAGACTCTAAATTTAAAGATTTCATTCTGGAAGTAGAGAATTTCATTTTGCCCCATCCCAGTAAGTGTATTTTCATAATATTTTAGATGTTCACTGTGCAAATAAATGACAATTTATTTTATCTCTTGCTTTGCTCAATCAAAGGATCCGGGTAATTTTGGTGATAAAAGTTCTGGTCTCCCGTGGCACTCAGTTTATGCCAAGGTAGCCCAGAACCTGTATTGGGTTTGTGGGTTCTCCAACTGTAGATAAGGTTGTGAAGCGACTCTCAGAGTCCAATAGATAGTGTGTGGGGAATAAAGACTGATAGAAATAAAAGTACAGCTTTCTATTCTATTCTATTCCCCATACCCAGGGACATAGGGGTGTATTAAAAATTTATTTTATTAATACATTGTATATACTGTCATGTTCTGTATGTGCTTTGTAATTTTGAAACCGATGTCCATGCAGGCTGCCAGGGCTAACCTATAGGTGACAGTAAGTCTGCTGGACATCGGGGTTCAAAGTAGCCAGAGGATGCACGAGGTGGGAAAAGCACTTGGTTGGCAGGGAAGGGCTCAAGTACCCAGGTACAGGGAACAATGGCAGTCATCCAATCTGAGGCCCTGCCCTAACGGGCAACAATAAGATACCAAGATAGGAGAAGACTCACATTAGCCCGTGTGAGTGCTTGATCATACCATTACATTTCAATGGTCTACTACTATATCATCCTTCCCCATATTGCAGCCTCTATATATGTGACTTAATCTAACCTCCTTTTTTGTTTACATGAGAGGAAATCCCCCTGGAAGGATACATCGAATGAATGAAGAAAGCTGAATATACACCAAGAAGAAAAGTCTAGATCGCAGAAGAACACATCACTCCAAGGCGACAAGAAACCCAAAGAAACCTTGATGTGACTGAACTTACACAAGGCCGTGTAAGTTATATATTCTTTTACCTTTCCACCCACATACACACATCAATGTATGTATACCTTTTGCGTTTGGAATCTGCCCCGTGAACTATCACTTTAATAGATGTGTTAATTGCACAATCCATATCGATCACTAGATATATTATACTGCCCGTTTCCTATAACTGTGCTCCCCCATTCTTTTTTGTATTGAGTGGAAGGATCGCCTGACGGCCAAGCTGAATGAAAGAAGAGACGATATGACAATAAAGTCAAGTATCGGGAGCTACATCCTGGGGACGCTGTGTTGCTTCGTAATCTGGGAGTCCCCGGAAAACATAAACTGGCGGACCGATGGAGAGACGGTGTATATGAGGTAGAGTCACAGATGCCCGGCCTCCCGGTCTATCGCATCAAAGACACTGACGGCCGGGTAAAGGTTTGGCATCGTAATCACCTTCTCCCCATCCCCCAAGTGGGAGACGAAGAAGCAGAAATACTGGCCACACCGCTAAATGGTGAGTCCGACTTATCAGAGATGGGTCAAGAGACTGTAAATAACGAAACCCACCCTGAAACTCCTGAAGACCCTATGGAAGGACCCTCTCAAAGTGACTATTCCATGGAAGGGGCACCTCCCGGAGGAGCTACGGGTAAAGGGCCCCGTAGGCCAATGCCTACTAAGGTGGCAACAACAGGCCAGCCTTTGGATCCGCAGAGCCTGTGATTTGTGCCAAACAGAGACTGTTCAGAGACATTTCTCCCCTCAAGGGAAGAGGCTGAGCCTCAGGACTGTACATATTACTCCCCAGAGGGAGTTGCTGAAGAACAGCTCCGTAGGAGCCAAAGAGTAAGGTACCCTCCAAACTGGATAACCTATGATCAAATTGGGGCACCCCATTATGAGGCTCAACAGTGGGCTCGCAGCAGAGTGCAGTCCGTCATTGTGATGTTCAGCGAAATGTGCAATCTGATTTAGAGCTGATAAGTGTAAGATCACGTTTGGTTGTTGCATTTTTATTATATAATGATGTTGTGCCATTTTCATTATATAACTGCTGTATATAGTTATTTAAGTTGTGTCCCAAGCGAGGACGTTGGGTTTTACCAGGGGGAGGATATAGCCAGGTCCCCCTTCTGCTTGCGGACCCCCCCCACTTGCAGCAGTCGTTATTAAATGCGGCCGTTCGCGGGGAGGTGTGGGGCGTACGCGCGCTCTTCTTAGATGCGGCTGGTTGCCGTGGACGTGGGCGGCCGGTTGCCAGGAATGCCCGGTGGTCCCTGCCGAGGGGGTCGCCATCTTGGATCACGCATGCGCAGAAGGCCAGAAGCCACGGGAGGCTCAGAGACAGCTCGCGCATGCGCAGAACAAGCGCGGGAGGTGCAACTAGTCAGAAGAGGGCTCTAAGCAGGGACTACGAGTCCCATGAGCCTTAGGGGACCCCACGTGAAGCCAGAGAGCCAATAGGGCCGCAGCATCTCCCTGCAGGGGAGATTAGATACATTTCACAGGGTTTTGCAGCAAGGCAGTCGGCGTCAGCCCACTATGTTGGGATCCCTCCCAAGTGGAGGCATTGAACCATGAGATCGTATTATATGTATGTACCCCAGGCTCCCCAAGCGGAGGCTTAGGCTCCTGAGAGCTACACAGGTTACACAGCAGGTAGTAGCGTCTGTATTCACAGGGAATACCCGTTACAGGTATATGTACTGATAAACTGTGAATGAACTGTGGGATTTCCAAGTCATGGATTCCAAGAGACCAGATGGCTACCAAGCTTGGTGCCTCTGTGTCTGTGCGGAGTCCTGATTTGAAAGCCTCCAAGATGCCAAGGTGTTAGAACAGGAGGGGTACTGCAGTTCTGCTTGAGTACCCACATCCTGGGCTAACACAGGGCTATCCGGCCGCCATTTGGCAGATCCCAGACTCTGTGGAGCCTGGGCAGCGGGTGGGCTCAGTATGCAAAGAGGCAGATGTGCCAGGTTGACTCATGCCCCTTTGCAGAATGTAAAAAGGTGCCCACCCGGCTTTACAATACCGGCAAATCGGTGATTGGCTGGCAGGAGAATTCCCACGCTCTGATAGGTTGTAGTGGTTTGTGAATGGGACCCTGAAACCTACAAGAAACCTTGCAGCCAATGAGGAGCGGAGATTCCAAGCGCCAAACCATCAGCGGCAAATTCAAAGATGCTCTGTGCTGAATAGAAGTGAGCCGGCTTCAAAGATTTTGAGTGAGAAAATTTTCAAAGGCCCGTTTTTGAGAACGTAGTGGTCGCGTCTGGCATTGCACGCCGAAATCAGTTCCAGGATTTTGTGAGTACCTCCCGGTCATTGGAAAGGGCTCCTACAGAGGTCATTGTTGTGAATTTCGTTTAAAGGATAGATTTATTCATTAGCCCCATTCCCAGTAAGTGTGTTAACCCTGTAAATTGTGTTACATTGTGTGTATGTCTTTTCCTGAAATAAATTACAATTTATTTTACCTCCTTGCTTTGCTCAATCAATGATCCCGGTATTTAAAGGTGTTGATAAACCTGGTCTCCCATGACAACGTGTCTGTGGTAATGTCCTGCGGTGTGAACGTGTCACTGGTGATGTGTTTGTGGTAATAACCTGCAGTGTGAACGTGACACTGGTGACATGTCTGTGGTAATGACCTGCGGTGGGAACGTGACACTGGTGACGTGTCTGTGGTAATGACCTGCGGTGGGGGCGTGACACTGGTGAATTGTCCGTGGTAAAGTCATGTGGTGGAAACATAACACTGGTGATGTGTACGTGGTAATGTTCTGCGGTGGGGGTGTGACACTGGTGAATTACCCGTGGTAATGTCCTGTGGTGGGAACGTGACACTAGTGACATGTCTGTGGTAATTTTCTGCAGTGGGGGCGTGACACTGGTGAATTGTCTGTGGTAATGTCCTGTGGTGGGAACGTGACACTGGTGATGTGTCCGTGGTAATGTCCTGTGGTGGGAACGTGACACTGGTGATGTGTCCGTGGTAATGTCCTGTGGTGGGAACATGACACTGGTGATGTGTCCGTGGTAATGTCCTGTGGTGGGAACGTGACACTGGTGATGTGTCCGTGGTAACGTCCTGTGGTGGAACGTGACACTGGAACACTGTGTAAGGTCCTGCGGTGTGAACGTGACACTGGTGACGTGTCCGTGGTAATGTCCTGCAGTGGGGGTACTTTTCCTGGAAAGTGATCACAGATCACTGTGGTGGGAACGTGACACCATGACGTGTCCCGACTAGGAAAATGACACTGGTGATGTATCTGTGGTAATGTTCTGAGGTGAACGTGACACTTGTGACGTTTCTGTGGCAATGTCCTGCGATGGAACGTGACACTGTGATGTTTCTGTGGTAATGGCCTGGGTGGGAACGTGACACTGGAACTGCCCATGGTAATATCCTGGGGGGAACATGACCCTGGTGATTTGTCTGTGGCATTCCTGCGGTGGGAACATGACACTGGTGATGTTTCCTGTGTAATGGCCTGGGTGGGAACCTGACACTTGTAACGTGCCCATGGTAATCCTGGGGTGGAATGACCCTGTGATGTGTCTGGGTAATGTCTGTGGTGGGAACGTGACACTGGTGATGTGTCTGTGGCAATGTCCTCCGGGGGAACATGACATAGTGATTGTGTCCGTGGTAATGGCCTGCATTGGGACGTGACACTGGTGACTGTCCGTGGTAATGTCCTGTGGTGGGAACGTGACACTGTGATGTGTCCGTGGTAATGACATCGGTGGGGGGTGACACTGGTGAATTGTCCGTGGTAATGTCCTGTGGTGGGAACATGACACTGGTGACGCCTGGTAATGTTCTGCAGTGGGGGTGTGACACTGGTGACTGTCTGTGGTAATGACCTGCGGGGGAGCGTGACACTGGTGATTGTCCGTGGTAATGTCCTGTGGTGGGAACATGACCTGACACCGTGGTATGTCCTGTGGTGGAACTGACACTGGTGACGTTTCTGTGTTATGATCTATGGTGGGGGCGTGACACTGGTGAATTGTCCGTGGTAATGTCCTTGGTGGAAACTGACACTGGACACCGTAGTAATATCCTGTGTGGAACGTGACACTGGTGTGTTCTGTGGTAATGTTCTGCGGGGGGCCGTGACACTGGTGTCGTGTCCGTGGTAATGTCCTGCGGTGTGAACGTGACATTTGTGACTGTCCGTGGTAATGTCCTGCAGTGGGGGGTACTTTTCCTGGAAGGTGAACACAAGCTGCAGAGACAACTGACAGAGAGAGTCTGAGTTGATGTTACCACTGTTTAATCTTACAAAGGATCGATACAATGTGAAACAAGATGTCCTGAGAGCTGATGAGACTGCGAGAGGCTCGCACATAAGACAGTCGTGAACGAGAGCGCGAAGAAGAAGGATCGCCGAAGATACATTAACAAAGTACAACAAACTGAGACCTTCTCCTCCAATAACAGAGACAGCCCAAACTGAACATATACAAATTGCAGACTGCAGAGAGTCACACAGGTGACGCCAGAGGAGGAGAGACACTCATGACAGTGAGAGCACTGAGATACTGAGATAACAGCTCAAACTCACTGAGACAGGTGTGATGCCCTGAGATAGCTGTAGCGACAGAGACAGCTGTGAAGAGACACCAGAGAGAGAGGCGCTCCAAGCAGAGACCCTGAGACAGCTGTGACACAGCAATAAAGAGCTGTAAGTATCACAAAGAGAGATAAGAGAAAGAAGAACTGAAGAACAAACAAGAGCCCCGTTACTAAGTGTCGTTACACCACACAATGCTTTATTGAGTAAGTGAATGGTCTGTTAACACTTCTTCTGGAGCAAAGTTACCAGGTCCCTGTCAGTGTCACTGGGAGACCTGTCACACACTGTGAGAGACTGCTTCCCATGCCGGAGAAGAGGTCAGATCCATTCCATGAATGTCAATTAAATCTTTCTCTAATATGGGAACGGCCTCACTGGATGGTGTGTCAATGAACTGAGCCACTGATTGAGCCACATGTGCTTAAGCAGGAACATCCTGAAAACCTGACTGTTGGTGCCCTTGGATGGACGGAGTAGCTCCCCTGGTCTACATAAATGCTAGTCTAGTCTAGTCTACAAAGTGCCAATGAAAGTATCATGTGACGTTGCATGAACGCCTGTACAAGGTGTAACACTGCAATGCTGTAAGAGAGATGCTGGTTCATCTAAAGCTATTGGATGGAGCTGTTTTTATCCGTTCCCGTTCCCGGAATAAGATGAGGGGCGGAGAAATGTTGGCGATGAAAGTGTTCTGGAAAATGTACAATGTACATGATGCGATTGATCTGGGTTTCTTCATCCATGTTTGTTTCTGCATAACACGACTGGATTTCTCTTCTCTGCAGTGCTCGATGAAGAGGACTGAGGTTCCCAACCATGAGGGGTACCAGGAAGTAAAACATGTCATTGATACTCCCCGATTCAGAAAATGGGAGGTAGTATAAGATGCCTTTAATAACCAGAATCTCAGTACTGCAGTGCTGTGTTTACCATCACACAATCATAGTGATCTCAACTCTTCAAACCACAAAGCTATATTCTCCAAACCAGAAATGTACTTCCTGCCTCCTCCCCACCTAGAAATATGCCCCCCCCCACCTATAAATCTAACCTCCTTCCTCCTCCTCACTCAGAAATGTACTCCTGCCGTCTCCCAACCAAATCTCCCCTCCTTCCACTCACCCACGAATCTACCTCCTTCCTACTACACCCAGAATCCTACCACTGCCTTATCCCCCCGAAACCTACCTACTCTCGCCTCCCCCTCACCCATAAACTAACCTCCTGCTTCCTCCTCACCAAAAATCTACCTTCTGCCTCCCCCCCACCAGAAACCTACCTACTGCCTCCTCCTCACCCAAAATCTACCTCCTTCCTACTCACGCAGAACCTACTACCTGCCTCATCCCCACCCTAAACCTACCTACTACTGCTTCCTCCTCACCAAAAATCTACCTTCTGCCTCCCCCCCACCAGAACCCTACCTACTGCCTCCTCCCTCCTCACCCAGAAATCTACCTCTTCCTACTCACGCATAAACCTACCACTGCTATCCCCACCTTAAACCTACCTACTGCTTCTCCTCCTCACCCGAAACACCTACTACTACTGCCTCCTTCTCACCCAGAAATCTACCTCCTGCCCTCCTCCTCACACAAATATAACCTACTGCCCAAAATCCACCCCACTAGAAACATACCTACTTCCCTCCCAACTAAGAAATCGGCCTCCTGCTCCTCCTCACCCTCAAATCACCTCTTGCTCCTCCCCCCCAGAATGTGCCCCTGCCTCCTCCCCACCCAGAAATTGCTCCTGCCCTCCTCCACACACAGAAATCTACCCCTGCTCCCCGCATCCAGAAATCTACTGCTGCTTCCTCCCCACCCATAAATACCCCATGCCTCCTCCCCACCCAGAAATGTGCCTCTTCCTCCTCCTCCACACACAGCACTCTACTCCTCCCCTCCCACCCCTAGAATCTATCCCTGCCACCCTCCCACCCAGAAATATAATAATACTGCCTCCTCCCACCCAGAAATCTACCTCCTGCCTCCTCTCCACCCAGAAATCTACCCCCTGCCTCCTCCCACCAGAATCTACCCCCTGCCTCCTCCTCACCCACCTATATAAAACCCAATGGTGACCCACCTTCTTCTTCATTCTATCTCAGATAGCTACCTTGTATGTTTTTTCTAATCTCCCAATTGTATCTCCTGACTCTCAAACCAAGAACCTCTTAGTTATTCTTCCAATGCAGAAGCTTTCCTCCGTTCTCAGAGACCCCACATTTTTCACCAATACAGTATTGAAGAAATGGAAATAATGAGAAAAACAAAGGTGTTATTCCTTACACTGTGATATTGCGTATCTGGCCACTATTGCACACAAACTCCGTAGAAGTCAATGGAAGTTTGCTTGCAATGGCTCCCCATGTGAACTGCGGGTTGATGAAAACTCCAAAGATAGGGGAGAATATTTTATTTATTTATAAATATTTTACAGAAGTAATACATTGAGGAACCTCTCGTTTTCATTTGTCTGTCCTGGCACAGATTAAGACAATAATACAGTTTTACAATACAGTACATAATGAGCAGGGTATACATTCTATACAAGACATGGCATGCACAGTTAAGAAAAATATATATTATGGGCAATGAATTAAACAGTTACAACCAGATAAAATGTGTGACAGCTTAGATTGGAAAGAACTTAGACTGGGTGGTGGATGTGAGAGTCTCGGGTAGGTTGTTCCAGTTTTGGGGTGCATGTAAGAGAAGAAGGAGCGCCGGATACTTTGTTGAGCCTTGGGACCATGACAGTCTTTGGAGTCTGATCTCAGGTGATAGGTGCTGCATGTGGTAGGGGTGAGGAGCTTGTTCAGGTAGCTGGGTAGCTTGCCCATAAAGAATTTGAAGGCAAGACAGGAAAGGTGAACTTTGCGCCTAGACTCGAGTGATGACCAATCTAGTTCTTTGAGCATTTCGCAGTGATTGGTGTTATATTGTCATCGGAACAAAACGACAAATTGAATTGTAAGGGTGTTAAGTTTGCTAACGTGTGTTTGAGGTGCTGAGCCATATACTATGTCTTTTATGTCATAATTGGCATTAGCTTCTGCTGTGCGATACGCTTTCGGACCAGAGACTTAGGGAGATTTGTTCTGTAAAGTACCCCTAGTTTGCATAGGTCTTGGTTGTCAGGGTATCAATGTGCATTCTGATAGTAGTGGGAGTCAAACCATATGCCCAGGTATTAAACTAGTAACAGGAGTTAGGTGGGTTTGTGCGATGGTTTTAATCTGGAGCTCAGTCACTGGAAGCTTTCAAATGTATTCTTGGTCCCAACACCATTGTTACAGTCTTGTCAGTGGTTTAAAAACAGTTTGTTCTGGGAAATCCAGTTTTCGAGTCTGAAAAGTCAGACTGAAGTATGTGTTGAAGGTCAGAGAGGCTATGGCTGTGTGCATATAGGATTGTGTCATCTTCATACATGTGTATGATGCTTCCTAACAGCTGGGGAAGATCATGATGAACACTGAGAAGACTAGGGCCCCAGAACAGAGCATTGCGGGACGCCACAGGTGCTATCCAGGGGTTAGAGTTAGAGCCAGAGATGGACACATGTTGGGATTTCCTGATAGGTAGGACTGAAACCAGTTTAAAAAAAAGCATGCTCCCTATCCAGAGCTCTGGAGTTTGTTGAGCAGGATAGCATGATCAACATATCAAAAGCCTTTGCAAAATCTAGGAAACTGCACAGTGAGTTGACCCCGTTCCATTCCACACTGGATTTCATTGCAAACTTTTAGCAGGGTAGTAGGTGGGAGTGTTGGGGCGAAAGCCAGATTGGAATAGCCAGATAAAAGAAAGGATGGAGGGGAGTGATATATTTAAGTACCAATTATTTGTACCAAATGGAAACCAAACAACGTAGTCATAGTATCTCTTGTCCATTTCCTCCTACCTGTTTATTTAGCACATTGTTTTGAGTTATTTCTTTTATACTTATTATCCAAGGGTATACACTGATAACTGTGCTTTTCTACAATGTTTTAAAGACTGCCATTTATCTTTACATTTTCTCTGCAAAAACAGCATCCAATGTTATACTTGTAGATTAGACCTCAGTTTATTAAAATCTGCCTTTCTAAAGTTTAAGGACTTTGGTTGAAACCCAAGTAATCTGTTTTTTATTTATTATTTCAATGAGACCAGTTTGATCACTGTTACCCAAGTTCCAGACTTGAATATTTGTTTACTTCTACATTGTTGATTGACCAAATCCAGTAAGACCCTCTCTGGTTGGGGGTCATATATTAAGCACCCCCAAAAACCTGTTTCTTTAGTTGTAACGCTATCTCATTGCCCCAGTCTATGTCTGGATATAAAATCCCCATTATGCAAACATGACCAGTTTGATGCCTTCGCCTTTGCAAAAGTATTTTAGCTTCCTCAATCTCATATATCTGGTGGTTATAGTCAGGGCGCGCGCTTCAAATGACGCTGTGTTGTCAGTCACGTGACCAGCGACGTCATTTGACGCGTGTGACGTCACGTCCATGACCATGCGGTGTCATGTGACGCCGCGTTGCCATGGAACGAGTCCTGATGCCGAGCAGGAAAGGTAAGTTGATTGTTGCAGGGCCTCACGCGATCCCCCGGATTTCATTTAAATGCCTTGGGGGAGAGCGACGGACCTCGCAACCATCGCCCGCCCCCCCCCACCACAGAAAAATTTGCCCCCACTTGCGCACCGCTGGTTTTATAGCGTATCCTTAGAAACATGTTCTTAACTTCTACCTCCCTGCTTATTCTATCCACAAGTCTCTACAGTGTTCATCATTCCCTCGGAAACATCTCCCTGTAATAGGCTCTAGATCCGTTAAACAGTGTGCTTACTCCCCATACTGTATGTATTCCAGATGGCTGGGATGAAGAAACTCGCCCATAAGTGAGAAGTCCAACCCCATACCCGGAGCTGGATAAAGCAGATCCCACCAACTGGTCCAGCTCCTGAGAGACTGTGATGCTGAAATATTCCAGGAAGAAGATGGAGACTTATAATTATCAGGTAAGACTTGGGTCCTACTGACTGCACATAACTACCTGGAGATGGAGCGGCTCAGTGAGAAGACACTGACTGGCACGAGTGTGAGAATCACGGGAACCTGGGAGAAGGACGCTCAGTGAGTAAAGACACTGACTGGCACTGAGTGTGAAGCAGGGGAACCTGGGGAAGGAGCGACTCAGTGGAGAAAAGACACTGACTGGCCACTTGTGTGAAGCAGGGGAACCTGGGAGAAGGACGCTCAGTGAGTAAAGACACTGACTGGCACTGAGTGAAGCAGGGGAACCTGGGAGATGGGGGCTCAGTGAGGTAAAGACACTGACTGGCACTGAGTGTGAAGCTGGGAACCTGGAGAAGAAGCGGCTCAGTGAGTAAAGACACTGACTGGCACTGAGTGTGAGCAGGGGAACCTGGGAGAGGGAGCGGCTCAGTGAGTAAAGACACTGACTGGCACTGAGTGTGAAGCAGGGGAACCTGGGAGAGGGACGGCTCGTGAGTACAGACACTGACTGGCATGAGTGTGAAGCAGGGGAATCTGGGAGAAGGAGCGGCTCGTGAGTAAGACACTGATCGGCACTGAGTGTAAGCAGGGGAACCTGGTTCAATCCTGGTTGTCAGCTCTTGTGAACTTGGGCAGTCACTTTATCGTCCCTGGCAGGCACCGAAAACATAGACTGTAGCTCCACGGGGCAGGGACCTGTGCCTGAAAATGTCTCTGTAAAGCGCTGCGTACAACTAGCAGCGCTATGCAGAACATGTATTATTATTAATAATATTTATTAAGAGAAACGAACATATTACAGGGAAGTAACTTTTCTCTGCAGAGGCTGTACAGCGAGCTACCATCCTGAGCATGCTGGCAGATATAGCACAACGTGCAACAAATTACTACGGTACTGGTGTATGTATGTAATGTTACTGTCTTGAAGTGGGTGAAACCAATGTATTAGCTTCTTGGACACTGGAAAGGCATTTTCCTGTGCTCAGACATTAAAATTAGAATGTCAGCTCTGCAGCACAGGGATCGAGAGTGTCAGAGATATGGTGGGAATATATACACATATTACACCTGTTATAACAGTTATGTGACAGTGTCTCTCATATCACCCTCTCCCTGCTCCCTCTGAGCGCGCATATAACCCTTATATATGTGACGTGTCTCTCATATCCCCCTTCCTATCTCTTAAGCTGAAATATAACCTTTATATAGTGACAGTGTCTCAAATACCCCCTCTCTCTTTCCTCCTCTAAGCTGCACATATAACTCTTTATATATGTGACAGTTGTCTCTCGTCATTCCCCCTCTCCTTATTCTCTCTAACTTGGCACCACATTAACCCTTTATATATTGACAGTGCTTCATATCCCCCTCTCCCTCTCCCTCTAAGCTGACACATATAACCTTATATATGTGACAGTGTCTCTATATCCCCTCTCCCTTCTCCCCTCTAAGCGCACATATTAACCCTTTAATATGTGACAGTTCTATCAATCCCCCTCTCCCTTCTCCCCTCTAAGCTGCACATATTAACCTTTATATATGTGACAGTTCTCTCATATCCCCTCTCCTCTCTCCTCTAAGCTGCACATATTAACCCTTTATATATGTGACAGTTTCTCAAATATCCCCCTCTCCCTTGTTGCCCTCTAAGCTGCAACATATTAACCCTTTATATAGTGACGTGTCGCTCATATCATCCCCCTCTTCCTCTCCTCTAAGCTGCACATATAACCCTTATATATGTGACACTTCTCTCATATCCCCTCTCCCTTGTCCCTCTAAGCTGAACATATTAACCCTTTATATATGTGACGTGTCTCATCATATCCCCTTCCCTCTCCGCTCTAAGCTGAACACATAACCCTTTAACATGTGACAGTGTCTCTCAATCCCCTCTCCCTTCTCCGCTCTAAGTGAACACATTAACCCTTCTATATATGTGACAGTTATCTCATATCCCCCTCCCCTTCTCTCCTCTAGCTGCACATATTACCTTTATATATGTGACAGTGTCTCTCATATCCCCTCTCCCTTCTCCGCTCTAAGCTGAACACATTAACCCTTTATACATGTGACTGTGTCACTCATGTATCCCCTCTCCCTTCTCTGCTCTAAGCTGAACACATTAACCCTTTATATATGTGACAGTGTCTCTCATATCCCCCTCTCCTCTAAGCTGCATAATAACCCTTAAATGTGACTGTTTCTCATCATATCCCCCCTCTCCTTCTCTCCTCTAAGCTCACATATTAACCCTTTTATATAGTGACAGTTTCTATCATACCCCCTCTCCCTTCTCCCCTCTAAGCTGCACATTTAACCCTTTATATATGTGACAGGTCTATCATATCCCCCTATCACTTCTCTCCTCTAAGATGCACATTAACCTTATATATGTGACAGTTTCTATCATATCCCCTCTCCCTTCTCCCCTCTAATCTGCACATTTTAACCCTTATATATGTGACGTTTCTATCATATCCCCTCTCCCTTCTCCCCTCTAAGCTGCAAATATTAACCCTTATATATTGACAGTTTCTATCATATCCCCCTCTCCCTTCTCTCTCTCTAAGCTGCACATATTAACCCTTTAAATATGTAGACAGTTTCTATCATATCCCCTCTCCTTCTGTCTCCCCTCAAAGCTGCACATATTAACCTTTATATATGTGACAGTGTTCCATATCCCCCTCTCCCTTCTCCCTCTAAGCTGAACATACCCTTTAATATGTGGCAGTTTCTATCATATCCCCCTCTCCCTTCCTCCTCTAAGCTGCACATATTACCCTTTATATATGTTGACAGTGTCTCTCATTCCCCCTCTCCCTTCTCTCCTCTAAGATGCACATATTAACCCTTTATATATGTGACAGTTTCTATCACATCCCCTCTCCCTTCTCCCCTCTAAGCTGCACATATAACCTTTAGATGTGACAGTTTCTCACATATCCCCCTCCCTTCTCCCTCTCTAAGCTGCACATATTAACCTTATATATGTACAGTTTCTCACATATCCCCCTCCCCCTCTCACCTCCCTTACTCTCCTCTAAGCTGACATAGACCCTTTATATATGTGAAGTTTCTCTTATATCCCCCTCTCCCTTCCCCCTTAAGATGCACATATTAACCCTTTATATATGTGACGATGTCTCTCATATCCCCTCTCCTTGTCCCCCTCTAAGCTGAAACACATTAACCCTTTTAATTGTGACGTAGGTCTCTCATATCCCCTCTCCCTACTCTCTCTAAGTGAACACTAACCTTTTATATCATGTGACAGTTTCTCACATATCCCCTCTCCCTTCTCCCCTCTAAGGCGCACTAAAATTTTAACCCTTTATATATGTGACAGTTTCTCAATATCCCCCTCTCCCTTCTCCCTCTAAGCTGCACATATTAACCCTTATATATGTGACTTTTCACGGAGACAAGGCAGTTTAACACTTTTACAGGATCATTCAGTAGCAAAACGAGGAATGACATAAATTGTAATTTGGTTCATTTAAATAGTCATACACACAATGGGACAACATAATCTAAGAAAGACAAACTTACTGGGGGGTCTGGGGCTACAAAACCTAGACTTTCCTAGCTGAAGTGAACGAAAAAACTAAGTCTATAGGCCGCTCTCTTTCTCCGAGAGCATCTTTGGGTACATTCGAATTTGCCGCTGCTGTTTGGCGCTTAGAATCCGATGACCGATTCGCTGCAGTGATTCTATAGTATTTCTGAGTTCATTCATGAAATACTACAGCGCCAATCCCAGCATGGGAACTTTCTCACCGACCAATCAGAGCCAGTCTTCTGAAGCCGGCAACGCGGATCTTCTAATCCGCCAAGGGCATGCGCAAGCTTGCCACCTACCAATTTAGTATGCAGGAGCCACCCGCTGGATTTAGGCTCTGCACTGTCTGCTGGGGCAATGGTAGTCCCGAGGACTTTCCATTCATCCCAGGATGGTAATGAGCCTAAACCTCCTGCCAAATGTTCTTCACACCTCTGCATCCTCTGTGGCTTCATGTCCGCATGTCTTAGTAGACACGCTGGTAGCCAAGTGATTCACTCAGAACATCGGTCCGAAAGACCCAGCTCATAATACGGTGCACAAGCATATATACGTACTTTAAAACACACTGTTTAATAAAAAATAACACTCACCCACACTACATATGAGATTGGGTGGGGTGGAATACCCGTTAAATTTGGAGGCGCTGCTGAGATACACCTGGGGTGCCCTGTCCATTTTTTCTAAATTGTCCCGTTCCTATTTTTGTCGCTATGTTTGTGAAGTCCAGAGACGAGGTCCTTGCCTGGGCTTTGCGGCAGTATATGGAACCTGGCCAGGTAGTGGTGGTAGGAGGCATACCCGATAGTATACCCGCGGTTAAAGTCCGGGAGTATATGTGTAAAATCCCTGGGTGGCCGTGGGCATGTGTCTTAGAGGAGGAACAAGATCCCACGTCCACATGGAAAACCATACTTTTTGTTGTAACTCACACTGAGGATATATGCCTGGCAGAGGCACCGTCCGCACTGTTCATGCCCGGGGGCCCCTCAGAAGGGTACCCCCTAGTCTATGCCGACCCAGCAAAATGGCGTCTCCCGCCAAATCAGGAGAGCGCACGTGCTGCTGACTGCAAGCCTGCACAGAAAGATGTCGCAACATTCTGGCCGGGTTTGGCGCGAAAGTCAGAGCCCCTCCCCTGTGCTGTGAGTGACTCAGGTCAGAGCGAAAACCACTCCCCAGTAAAAAGTGCCCTTCCTTTAGATTCCACCAGGGGGAGCAAGCACGGTTATCTTCAACCATACGTGGACGCTGTGATAGACACTCTGATCTTTGAGGATGAGATGATCTCTGAGGAGGAGATAGACTGTCAGGGGATACATCCTAATGTGTATGTGCCCTGGCGAGCGCCAGGAATAGATCTCCTTATGCTCCTGTGCCCCTGCTTGCAAGAAGCCTATGACGAGGGAGCCGTTATGTCCCAAGTGCCACTAGACTTCAGGATCACCGAGGTGGATGGGGAGCCGTGTACGCAGTGCTTTAGCCCCACCTGTGACTGTCCTAGAGGTGCACTGGCATGGGAACCTCAATGTGATTGTTGCGGTGCAATTTTCTTGATGCCTATTGTACCCCAGCCTACAGAGTCAGCTAAGGAGCTAAGTGAACCCTTGGCAGAGAAGAGTGCGGCTGCAGTGGAGGTACCGGAGCACGCCAGCTTCGTACCCACACCCAATGGCTGCATTTCAGGAGAATCTGGTGACTACCTTGCGGAGGATACCGTCATATCTTCCGGGGAAAAGGTGGAAGTCCCATCGGTGGCGATGCGCCTACCGGCGAACCACCCCAGCGGTAATGCAGAGGATACAGAGTCTGCTGTGGTTCCGTGTACCCTGGAAGAGGTGTCTTCCGATGTTGCGGACCCTGCTGTGGGCCCGTGTGCCCTACAATGGTCAGTCCGACCTACTACAGAGGTACCATCGGTCCTAGAATGGGGACCAGTACCTAACGCCGACAAGGGTGAGTCGACTGCCCCAGGGGTGTCGGGGGTGAGCCTCCAGGTGACCGCGGAGCACGATGGCTCCTTAAGTCTGGTCTCCTGGGCGAAGGGCTCCCCTCTGCATCGCGTCCTGGCGGAGGTGTCCTCCTTGGGAGAATCCATCCCAAGCCAGTGGAGTGGTAAGGAACTCCCTAACTCCCCACAAGCTCCGATGGAGGTGGCCGTGGAGAAGGCCAGAGTTGCGGCTTCTGAACGGAGTATGAGCCCGTGTGCTCCGACACAAGTGGTCCCAGGACTGGGATCCAACGCTCCCGAGTTTTCAGCGCGTAAGTGGACTGCCCCAGAAGTGCCGGGGGCAGGTCCCGATACCACCAAGGTGGGAACTGACAGCGTCCCGAGGACCTGTTGGCCACCATGAATCACCGCAGGGGTAAGGTGTCTACTTTTTCCCCCCTGCCAGGTGAAACCGAGACATTTCCCAGTGCTTGCTTCTCAGTGGAAGCCTCGCAAGTCCGTAGGGACAAGGACTGTGTAAAGGACGATCCAGGGAGACTGGCCTCCTTTACGCCCAAAAAGGAGCTTGCCATTCGCCAGGTGGTGGACCGCGGGAAAGGTCCTGGCCTCCTGGTCTACCGCATCCCTGCCGCGGATGACCGGGTAAAGGTCTGCTTCAGAGACACTGGGCTACTCCTTCCACCAGGGGGAGGAAGTAGCGAAGAGCCAGAAACTGTCGCCTTAGAGTGTGCTCTCCAAGAAATTTTTCTGGGGGAGGCTCACGGACGCAAAAGTGAGGTACCCCCATCTGATCTGGTAGGGGCACCCCACAAACGGTTTCAGCTAGTCTCGGGTATTAATGGGTGTGAAATGCATTGTAACCTGGGGTTTAAAGTCACCATTGATAAGTTGTACATATGCACTGCCTTTTCATTGTATAACTGTGTACCATGCTATGTCGTTCCCCAAGCGAGGGCGTTGGGTGTTTCACCAGGGGGAGAGTGTAACCCTGGTCCCCAGCAGCTCCTGGAGACCCCCCTCCCCTGGCGCAGCTCGATCGCGGGTACTGAACAACCCGACGGCTGCTTCCAAGGGTGGGGGCTGGAGCAGGGAGCAGCACGGCTTCTCCTGCCTGCGGCCGGTTGCCGGGGACGCGATCGGGCCGTTGCTAAGGCCGCGATCGCGTCTATAAGGTCCCGGCGGCCGCAGAGCAGGGCGCCGCCATTGCGCTTCAAGTCGCGCATGCGCAGTGATCGCGCGAGGGCAGGAGAGCCCCAGATAGGTCGCGCATGCGCAGATAGGGGTAGGGAGCTAAGGCAGCTCTTAGGAGGTTGCGTGAGAGTAGGGAAAGCGCAGGAGAGTCGCGCGAGAGTAGGGACAGCTCAGGAAGGGTTGCGGCGGCCATTAGGAGTTAGTGTAGGCAGAGGGGAGGAGCGCACGCGGCCCCAATGTTATTGTAGGGGCCTCGGGACTACAATTCCCATGAGGCATAGCGAGGCAGGCACCAGGTGCCTGATAGGAGCCAATAGGACTGTAGGACTGCCCTGGAGGAAAGAGATACATTTCCCGGGCTTTTGCATGAGTCAAGTCAGTTGGAGCAGCGGAGCTGAAGGGGAAGGAAGGATGCAGGGAGTGAGTGCAGCTCCTGCATCCTGATAGGTACCCACACCCTCCAGGTAGGCCCCAACTCCCCACCAGGTTAGTGGGTAACTGATAAGGGACGGCCCTAGATAGGGAGGTCGCCCTTAGTGTGTGTAAGGTGCAGGTTTGGCAGTGCCACAGCGGAGAGGGCTGTGGGCACTGGCAAATAGGCACAGTGGGCTAGTAGTGGATTGCTACGGGATCCAGGTGGCTGTGTGTGATTGCAGCTGTCTGTGTGTGTGTCGCTGCATGTGCTGGGCGCAGTGCGTGCAGTGTGTGTGTGAAGTGTGTGTGGATCCCTGCAGGCTGACAGTGTGAGCTGAGTGTTGGCTGCAGGTGCGTTAGGCTGTTAGGATTAGCAGTTACAGTTGAGACTGGGTAGCTAGGGGAAGGGGGGCAGGTTAATGTTCCACAGGCCCTAGGAGTTTTCCCCAAGCCATCCCAGGTTGCGGTTCCTCAGGGACAGGCCCTAGGTTAGGGTTGCTGTCATTCTAGAAGTAGTTAGGCAGAAAGCTGATAGCGGCGGTTGCTGTTCCCATGCGGTTGGTGTTGCCGTGATCGGTTGCAGTTCCCGTGGAGCGGTGGGACCCTCGTTGGGGTCCACCGGCAGAGTACCTGGAAAGGATCAGACGGACGTCTGACCCTTTGAGAAGAGTGTTGCAGGCCCGAGCATCGGAGTGCTCGGAAGGTATCAATATTATATGTGCACCAACAGGCCTATAGGTTTTAGTGACTGCGCAGTCACCCAGTGACTATCTCTGTAGGAGTACGGGACATTGGGTGGGGTTCTTGGGACACTGGGTGGGATCACCTGGTGTCGGGGAATCGTCCTGCGAGACGTCACCACGGGTAGTGTCTCCTCGTGAGAGGGACACAGGTTATGAGGTTATGTAACTGATTATGATATTCTCTATGTTCATAGTAAAGCCCTTAGTTATTATAATCACTGACTGTGTGTGTGGTTTCTAATTGGGTTCCTATGTAGGGTCATTCTACACGTCCATAGAATCCTACATAGGTGGAGGCGCTGTAAAAGAAGATTCGTTCCAGAGGATTCACCCCAGGCTCTCATTAGCGGAGGCTCAGACCTCCTGTGAGCCTGCAGGTATACGCACCACACCGGTAACACTACATGTTCTACTCACCCACACTACATATGAGATTGGGTGGGGTGGAATACCCGTTACATATATATATACAAACACACTCCTATATCGGCTTGATGTGAATGGATATTCCAGGCAAAAGGTGACACGTGTGCTCATTTGCATGTAATTTCCCAGAATCCCTTGCTGCAGTGGAAGCACTGTTTGCTGGGGATAATGGTGAAAGGCAGGTTGCAGACCTGTCTAAGACATGTGAATGTGCTCACAAGTGATATTTTTTATTGGCTATATCAATAGGATGTATACCAAAAGTCTCCTTTTTTCTTATAGGTATTTACACCATATATATATATATATATATATTCCCCATTGATTGATACCCCTAAGGGAGAAGCGCAGGGATTCACTTTTTGTTTTGCACATTTGTATGGCCAATCCCTTCACTAGCTGCATGCTCCTTAAAGGGAGAAGCGCAGTGATTATATTTGTTTTACACTATATGCTAACAGGGAAGGTTTTTTGTTGCCTTTTT
>WSYH01005864.1:0-41600 GCA_036426205.1 Ascaphus truei
AGCATAAAGCAACTGTAAATATTACTGTATGTTCGTTTGCATGTTTTAGACAGGTCTGCAACCCTGTCTCTCCCCATTATCGCCCAGCACACAGCGTTTCCACTGCAGCAAGGGATTCTGGGAAATGACATGCAAATGAGCACATTGCCAGTAACCAACCTCACACTGATGATACCCCCCCAAGGTTGAAACATGTCTGTGAGTGGGTTTACTGTCTTTGCATCTCATCCCAGCCTTTGTCTAAAAGCTTTGTTTAAAACAGTATGCATTGGCTTGAGGATTTGCTTGTGTAATACGAGCTTGAGACAAAAGGTGGCACTGTATTTGAAAAATCTGGTGCAATGTTTTTCTTCCAGTTTTGCAGCTTGTATTCTTGGATATTGCAGTATGTGTGATACTGCTTCGATCGGCAGTATTGCAGTTTATAGAGTAGAAGAACAAAGTTCAGCAATAGTGCTCAAATGACCATAGAAAAACAGTTTATATAACATCCATAAAGTATTTCTTGATTGAAGAATGAAGATAAAACAGGCAAATCACAATTAAGTGAGTGTATGGTATATAGGTGAGCGTAATGTATTTGACATATCTCTAGAGGTCCTAGGAGTGCTGTAACTGGAGAATGATTGGCTCCACTACACCACACCTAATGAGGACAATGTCACACACGCTTGCAACCACCTTATTGATACCTCCCAATATAGTAAATGGTAGAACTCACATGAACAAAGCCTGTATTCTTCTTGTCTTTGGGGCGTGCATCCGTAATGGCAGTAGATCAGTAGAGATTCCGCACGAAGCAGAGTAGCAGAGCACAGCCATGCAATGATCAGGATCACAGCGGTGCAGTAAAAAACTTCTTTATTTGGACACCATGGTGCAGACAGGAATGGAGGGTAGCTCTTACGCGTTTCACGCCTGTGTGGCGCATTAAGTTTGTTAAAACCGTTGCGTTAACGTGTGTAAAAGGCCATTAAAAATACTCCATATACAGTAGTATGACTTGCCAAGCTAGTAACCCCACTGTCCTCTTCCTCTGGTAGATGTAAACATATACTGTAGTAGTACGCACATGGCGGTGAAGAGAGAGACAAATAGTGAGGAGGCAGATAGTGTGTAGGTAAGATTGGATCTGGGTGAGAAAGAAGATGGTGAATGTCACGGTAACTTGTTATAGGTTATAATATACACCAAATATCTGGGTTGAATTGAACACGACTTAGATATAATAAATATAGTTTATTCCTTAAAGAAGGAGAACACACAAGATGATACAAATAACAGACGAGAAATAGCACTTACTTAAGGGTTGGACAATGAAGCAATCAGGTACAGGGTTGGCAATTCATTCAGCAATACAGGTTCAAATGAAGACATCACGAAAGACACTGGGCATAGAGCTTACACTAGTTTATATGGAGTTTCAGCCCCATACCCTAACAGGAGGTGCAAGACATTGGATGACAATTATCTGCACCCAATCTCTCCTTGCCACCTCACTTGAGAGACCTTGTAGAATTGATAGAAGTATGTTCCTGATGTGATAATCCTGTGTAAAAGACAGACTGACTCTGGCCTTGTAGAATTGATATAAGTATGTTCCTGATGTGCAAATCCTGTGTAAAAGACAGACTGACTCTGGCCTTGTAGAATTGATATAAGTATGTTCCTGATGTGCAAATCCTGTGTAAAAAACAGACTGACTTTGGCCTTGTAGAATTGATATAAGTATGTTCCTGATGTGCAAATCCTGTGTAAAAGACAGACTGACTCCCCCCCTCCCCCGCCGGGCAGCACACACACAGACATAGCACCAAAGCTCTATTTGAGCACGCTGCTGTGCAGCTGCCTGTGTGAGGAGAGGGCGGCAAGCAGCAGGGGGCAGTGCGGCACCCACCAAGTCTAAATCTGGGGCCCTCAACCTCAATCTGGCAAAAGATGTAGTTAAATTATTAAATTTCAATGTCGATTTCAAATGGCAACCTCTTACAGACGATATCAAGGCTTGGTCGATCGCTTCTCGGCCTTTTGGCTAAGATCAAGTGTAGTATCAAGGCTTGGTCGAGCAATAAGATTTCTTGGATTGGAACGATACATAGTATCAAAATAAACCTGACCCCCCCCCCCCCCCCCCCTCCACTATCTATTTCAAACCCAGCCAATCCCAGTCCCAACCAAGGATACACCCACTCTCCAATCTTCCACCACCACATTTACTTGCAAAAATAAAAAGCCGAGGATCAGTCGGCAGACAGTTCTGGTGGGGCTAGCTCTCCCCCGTCTACTTTCCTATTACAGGGCGGCACAATTATCCCACGTGGCATGAGAGCCCAGGGCTTAGACGCTGGGTGAACCTGGAAAATGCGCTAACTCAGCCGATTGATCTGAATAAAGTAATTTGGCTACCCCAGACAGTATCAACAAAAATAAGGGTCTCGCTAGCCTCCATAGCCCATTCCCTGAAAATGTGGGGGTCAATCAGATTCAAATTCTCCCTCACCTCTAAAAACTCCCTCGTGACTCCCTTCGGAAACAACCCCAACTTCTCTCCGGGGCAAAATAAGAAGTCTTGCGTAGCTCGGGAGAATGTGGGTATCTCGAGACGTGGGACTCCCACAACAGTGTGAGCACTTTGTGCCTGAGGACTCCCTAACTCTGAATTTTTTCACTACTTACAGCTTAGGACAGGGGAGCGCAATCTTTTTCCCCTGCGCCCCCCTGCTGGCTTTCCCCCTATCCTCGCGCCTCCCCTCACCCTCTTACCTAGATTCAGACGTCATGACGTCACGTTGTCATGGCAATGTGACGTCACATGACGCCTGTCAGGAATCCATCCGGAGCTTTGCAGGTTCCAGACAATCTATTCCCTGCTTCTGCAATCACCTGCCTCCTGCTGCCTCCTGTGCAGCTCTGGCCTGATTGGCCTCCTGTGCTATTTAGTGCCTGCCCCGCCCTCAGGAAGTGGCTGGACATAGACTTTGCAATCCTAGTTGCAAGTAACTGTGCTTGTCACAGACAACCCTGTTTGGCCTGCTAGGCCTCCTTGTGCCTTGTATCCTGCGTCCTGTCCCCTGCTGCCTAGGGCTTCTTGCATAGCAGCCTCGGCGCTGCTTCCTTGTTCCTGGCAGACTCGCCTTCGCCGCGTGGATGCGGCTACGCTGGTTTCCCCAGCGTTTCCTGTGGCGTGTCTGCGCCTCTGGTTCCTGCTTCCTCCAAGTGGAGTGTACTCCTGGCCTTTTCCTGACGCACTGCAGCACCTTCGCTGAAGCATCACCGCTGCAGTGGCTTCTCTCAAGGTTCTTGCCTCCTGTGCTGAAGTAACTTCACCCAAGATTTCCTGTTGATGACCTCGGCTTGTTTCCTCGACCACGGCTCTTGACCCCTGCCTGGATAACGTTAACCCTACCTTCTCCAATCCTGACCTGGCTATGTCTGATTATGGAATCCGCACTCCGGACCTGACTCCGTGGCCTAAGGTCGGTGCTTATGCATCCCCACCTCAGCCCCGCGGTCCGGTACCAGTTTGTGGCAAGCACGTACGTTCCAACGCTGTGTTGCCATGGCGACTCGTCACCAGGAGCGCCTGAATCAAGGTAAGCAAGGTTTACAGAGGCCCTGCAGCTCCCCCGGCATTAATTTAAATGCCTTTGGGAAGTGTGAAGGGGCCTCTGTAAACCCTGCGCCCCCCCGCAGCAAATCTCACGCCCCCACTATGCGCACCGCTGGCTTAGGACATTCTACTCAAAGACTTACCCTTCCATGCCTTTGACTCACTTCAAGTGTCTCTGTTTAGGCTAATCTAACACTCCAAAACTCATATCACAACTACAGTATACGGGAACATTTCATGTCCTGTGGTATCCCCACAACAAAGACCTAAGTATATGTCACAATAATAATAATAGCATGTTCTTGTATAGCGCTGCTAGTTTTACGTAGCGCTTTACCGAGACATTTTGCAGGCACAGGTCCCTGCCCTGTAGAGCTTACAATCTATGTATTTGGTGCCTGAGGGGGGAGGGGGAGGGGCGTGAGAGCCAGGGAAGGGAAGACAAGGGGTGCAGCTTCAAAAGTTTGTGCTCCCCTGCTCCAAGACACCATTTCGAAAATCTCCAACCAATCATCTCCGTCCAACTCTTCCCCGAGGTCAGTTTCCCATTGTGGTGGGAGAAGGAGCGGCTCAGTGAGTAAAGACACTGATTGGCACTGACCTTGGGCAAGTCACTTTATCTCTCTGGGCAGAATCCCAGGTATAAGAGCGTGGCTCTTGTGGTGGGCCCTCATAAGAGAAACCAAAAACAGGGAACACATAGGTATAATAAATCCTTAAATGTAGGTCAAGTGGTCCTGATCTTCCTGCTTCTCACACTGATATCACTAAGTCCTCACCCTACGCGTTTCACAAGATACACTTGCTTCCTCAGGGGCTCCTGAGAAAGGAAATGTATCTTGTAAAACGCGTAGGGTAAGAACCCGGATGAGCTGCGAAGGACCGAACTTAATGTCAGACGCTAACATTGAGATGGACACAGGTGAGGAAGAGAGATTGTCCCCTGCCCTACACTGATAGTTTTCACATCATATCCCATGCTTTAAAGAATGGCTATATTGTACGTGTTTATAATCAACTTGACCTAAATTTAAAGATTTATTATAATATTGTGCTCTTTATACTTCTACTTCAAGTGGGCAATAATCTCGTCAGAGTGGTTCTGTTTCTTGAACGTGGTGGTAATAATAACGTCCGCCTTCTCTAGATCAGTTCTCAGGTCCTTCAACTCAGTCCCAGACACAGAGTAAACTGCGAACAGAGCCTCCTATAGCTCAGCGTTATCTTCGATCTCCTGTTCCAATTGTTCATGGAGGAGAACAGTCATGCCTGGCAGTTTGCAGCCTATCTTTGCGGTTGGTCAAGGAATTGTCACTTATTGGTTCCGGCTCTGCTTCCCTGGAACTGTTTGTTGGTTTCTCAATGTCAAAACTGGGCAGACACTTTTTTGGGGTACACAACTTCTGCCTTGGGTGCTCTGGAGATTCCGCCATTCCCGGGACAAATCCGCCAGTTACGCTAGGCTGCAAGGCATCTCGGCCACCTTCTGGTGTCATAGGGTCTTCTGCGGACGTGTCTGCACTTTGGAAGACTCAGGCGCATCAGGGATTCTGAGGACCCCTTCTTTGCTTGAAACTCCTGCAGTTTCACTGCACGCACCAGGCTTTTCTTGTAGTTGCAGTAGCAGGCAGCAATATCCGGCGTTCTGCTGGGCATGTCCTTGCTGGCGATGTTCATGTTCTCGGACGAAGGGACACGACTCTTCCGTGTGCCCAGGGTCCAGGCACCCCCAACATCCTAGGGATGTTTTGCCAGGTGGAAGCTGGTTAATTCTTTCATGCTGAGATTAACCAGATGTATACAGATGCAGCCACTTCTATCAGCAGCCGCAGAGCATGTAATGGTGCACAGCGTGCCAAGAGTTGACCGTCCGCGGCACATTGCTTGCCAGGGGGAATGGCCCATCAGGATTAACACAGGTGGCGTCCTTGCTTCTGAATGGGACTCCCACTGCGTGACTCCTACCGGACCGCATCAGTCTGTAAGAGACGCGCCGTAAGAGTGAGACACAATCAGTCACTCTCCCTGTGCGCCGCTAACAGGTTATCGCACGGCTTTTATCTTAATTACATAGTATTGAAGCAGGGGGTCTCCGGAGCTGAACTGCATTCATTTCAGCCTCGGGGACCCCCTGCTTCCGGTATGGGGGGGGCGATATCTCCCTGCATGTTTAATTCACCCGCGTCACCTGATGAGGACATGGCGGAGATACCGGCACCCCGTTCCAGGCCTGTAACTCGGGAAGCAGGGGGTCCCAGAGGCTTAAATTCATGCGGTTCAGCTCCGGAAACCCCCTGCTTCGATACTATGTAAATAAAATAAAAGCCGCGCGATCGCCTTTTAGAGGCGCCCAGGGACAGTGACTGATTCAGTCTACTCTCAATGCGTGTCTCTAACAGACTGGTGCAGCCCAGTAGGATTCACAAAGCGCGAGTCCCATTCAGACGCAGGGACCCCCACTGTGTTAATCTTGATCAGCTATTAGGCTGGGAGCTGGGACTGCACGAGCACACGGAATTAGAAACGTGCCCGGGGCGGATTTCATGAGGGCAGCGCAACCAACAATGAGGCTACATTGGTAAAGAAAACATTCACAGTGATAGTGTTAGTACTTAAAAAAAGAGGGGGCACATTGACACGGATTTGCAAGCTTACAGTGCTTTGAGTGATTGCTGGTACATTCCAGAGAAAGGTGACCCACAGGTTATGCCCTCATTGAAGCACTTTATTAAAAATGAGAATATCATGTGATGTCATCTCCTCTGCATAATAAGAGTTACAAATCTGTAATCGTGTCACTGAGGGGCCACGTTCTGACATCACACACTGTATGTTTAAGAGATAATAAGGGACAGATATTCATTTGATGCTTAAATTTAGGATTAAAACGGTCATGTTTGGTCTCTTTGCGACCGCCGTGAGCGCCTGAATATTGATGTGGGTAAATATAATTTAAGGAAAGTTATGAATAAATGTAGCTATTGAAAGGGTTAGTTAAACGTCATTTGGTAGGAGGCTTTTTTTACTCTGTCGGAAAACTGTTAATCTCACAGCTGATTTACGACAGCGGTCAGGTTTATGTTGGTCTAATGGGAAAAAATACTACATAAGAGAGCAAAAGATTATGAAAAATCAGATTTCAACAGAGGTGCGTCTGGACCAAACGCGTGAATCTCATCTCCTTCACCAGTGACCTCTCTGAGGGAAAACATATGACATATGGTGATGTATAGGTTTTCTTTTATGTTATATCCTTTTTTATTTTGAGTGACACATTTTGCTACAACAAATTTGTGTGTTAAAGTGCATAGTTTTTTCTATAATCAACAGGGACCTGGGACCCTCGCAATTATTAATATTACATCTTTGATTTTTATTTTCTGGGTGGTGGTAGTGTATGGATATGATTGCAATTGAGTAAGGGGTTAATATTAATTCATTGGAGGTACCTTGCGCAGGTGAAAGGCGAGTTGGCTAGAGTAGCCGTGTGTTTTAACCCTGGTTGTATATCTAAGTCATGTGCCCACTTGTGTGCTGTTTGTGACGGTGGTATATTGAGACGGATTTAGGGGAGATGTTAACTCATTTGAGGAACCTTTGCGAAGGTGAAGAGTGAGGCAGCTTTCAAGTTGTGTATTAACCCTTGTCCTGTAGAGGAGATATTGTCCATTTGAGGGACTTCTGCGGAGGTGAAAAGTGGGTGCGCTTGCGAGTGTGAGTATTAAATCTTGTCCTGTATGCAGGTCCCATGCTCACAGGGGTGTCTTACGTGACAAATCCCATTTTTATACTGCACTTTAATCCACGCCCAGCCAGCACTTACCCACACATCATCTATATAGCTCAAAGACTGAGCAATTATGTTTTATGGACTAATCTGATATGACACCTGTAACCCCTTTACTTCTAGGCCCCAGACTTATACCTGGTTCCGGAATAGGGGCCTGAGTCCTTTAGTGCTAACCGATATGCCACACGTGGCTTGAGGTCAGCCAATGGGAAATAAGTACATGGAGTGTGTGTGATATAACCGATTTTATATAGCAGATACCAATACTTAAGAACCTTCTGATCATAGATAAAGGATCACTACACTCGTAATACAGCATATATCATAACACCACATAAACTCTGCGCGGATGTATGTCAGAGTCAGTTGAGAGTTGTCCACCCAAGCCTGTGTATATGGGCCTATGTAATGGCGCAGACACACCGTTGGAGCTCTTAATGCACTAAAGTGTACCAGGCCTGTACTCCACAAAGGTGCTTCGGTACCACTTTCACTTGCAACCATTGAGGGTCCCCTCCGACAGCGCTAGATGCTCCATGCAGCTTCCCGGTGTGGATCCGCTGAGCCTCTTGCCACACTGTACTTTGTCTCACTCTGATAACTCTCTGCTCTCTATCAACGGGACTCAGACTGGCCCAGGGTCACTCTCAATCAAATCTGAAGGCATTCAGACTCGTGCAAATCTGGCTCACACCTGTTATGGGTAATGACATGCAAATGAGCACTCACAGTAAGTCACTTTAACTTCTTATCCATTTTAACATGGATCCCTTTACCCTTCTGCCTGCTGTTTTACAGTTTTTTTCAACACAAACTGGGACTACAAATAAGTAGTCTTTTGTAGACTAAATATATTTATATAGCAACTGTAAATATTACTGTATGTTCATTTGCATGTCTTAGACAGGTCTGCAACCCTGTCTTTCCCCATTATCGCCCAGCATACAGCGCTTCCACTGCAGCAAGGGATTCTGGGAAATGACATGCAAATGAGCACACAGTGCCACCTTTTGTCTCAAGCTCGTATTACACAAGCAAATCCTCAAGCCAATGCATGCTGTTTTAAACACAGCTTTTAGACAGAGGCTGGGATGAGATGCAAAGCCAGTAAACCCACTCACAGTCATGTTTCAACCTTGATGGGTATCATCAGTGTGAGGTTGGTTGTACTGGTTAAACTGGTTTGAGACTAGACTAGGTATTCACCACAATTATTAAGGTTATGGTGGGTAAAAAAAAGTGACAAAAACCCTCCACAGTAAAGCATAAAGCAACTGTAAATATTCCTGTATGTTCATTTGCATGTCTTAGACAGGTCTGCAACCCTGTCTTTCCCCATTATCGCCCAGCACACAGCGCTTCCACTGCAGCAAGGGATTCTGGGAAATATATATTTTTATATGTATATTAAAAGAGCAATGTAACCCAAATAAAACAGCAAATTATACATATTTCAAGTGAACTGAACTTTTTTTTTTTAAAGCCATGAATGGTGGGGTTTGTGAACCATAATTCACCAATCTCTATTCATTACTGAGAGAGGCAGTGTGTGTTTATTGTGGAAGGTGAGGCTTTGAAACTATTAATGAGTCTTTTCATTGCTACTGTTTTCTTTGCAATATATTGTACTGGTATAGGGAAATAAGTGAGGGGAAAAAAAAAAAAACTGGCAGCGGTGGGATTCGAACCCACGCCATCGAAATGACTGGAGCCTAAATCCAGCGCCTTAGACCACTCGGCCACGCTACCGTGTGAAAACCCAAGCTGTCTCTCTGCTCATAACAGCGAATCACACATACCATTTGTGCTGCATTTACATTTCTCAGACAGGCCTACAACCCTATCTTTCCCTAATGTATATCAATAGCTGTATATATTTTTCATTTCAGTTTGCTATGAACAACACTAGCGGAACGTTTAGTTTTTTTTTGCATCAATGTTACGCAAGCCCTCTTTAGGCGTATCTATTGGTAGCTTTGCCAACAACGCAACCCGCAGCATGTCATAGCATAGATAAAATAAATAGGAGGCACTATGTATTATTATGTTGCTTTTATTGCATGATAAAATAAGCACAGCATTCGCAGATAAACAGCACTGCACATTTGTCTATGTGGAAAAGGTTCCACCTTCTACCACACGGTGGCGCTGTCCATCTGTCCAAATAAAACCAGAATAACAAAGACCTGCTGTTCACTGTGACGTCAGAGCCTTTTTAACCTCTTGGGTGCCTATGGCCAGCCCAGCATTGCTCTGTATTTTTGCTTAGTTTATTCTAAGTACAGTACTAGCTGAAAAGTACCCAGTGCTGCTCTGGAATTCTAAGAAACCAAAAAAAACTATGTGTATTAAAAAAATTTATTTTTTTTTTTTGTTTGTTTCTTAGTGAAAAAAATTTATGTCTTTTTATTCGAATGCTGTTGGATAAACTATATTTTGATTTTTTTCCATCAGGCGTAAAAACAAACACATTTTTTCCAGTTCCCACTCTGGGGCATCCAACATAAAGTTGACCAATGTACAAAACATGGATTTTTTTCTCAATTCACTCCCGCTACATACAATCCTGGCAAATTTGGCTAAAATCAGTGCAGTTTTCTAAGGTTCAGTCCACCACCTTGATTCAAAATGGCGTCCAATTATATCTAAACATAGGGAAAAAAAACCTGCTTCTTGATCTCAGGCACTATTATGCAAAAATTGGTTACGATATCTTAAGAGGTGTCCAAATGCATCGCGAACAGACAAACAGCTTTCCAAAATATATAGCCGATTTCTTTTACACCTTGTTTATATTGAACCTGCTACCGATAGATCTATTTATGCTTGTATGTCCTTGTGACTTTGTGATGCCCAAATACTTGGCATATTTCTGTATACACGGAGGATATTTAAATTGTGTTAATATTGCCACATTTGCGGGACACATTGTACAGCGCACCTAGTGTGCAAAGATCCTCCAGAAAAACACATTCTCTCCGTCACAGGAAAAACACCTTCTCTCAGTCACAGGGCCCGTGGGAGAGTCAGGCAGGAACATTACGGGAACATTAACGCCCTGTAGTCTTGTGTTGATAGATACAAATATTTTGGGTAGGAAAACCGTTTTGAATTGAATGTATATATATATATTTATCTTTATTTAAACGGCACTGACAGTGTACTCAGCGCTTCACAACGACAATACAGTACAAGGAATTATAATACAATAAGCGCATCAAAGTCAGACTAAAGGAAAGGAAATCCCTGCCTCGGAGAGCTTACAATCTAAGGCTGCGGCCAGGGTGGGAGAGCGCTCGAGCACCAGGACGTCAGGGGCTGGGCGTCTCATGGCCAGCCAGTTGCCACCTTGAGGGGGCGTGTCAGGGTGCGCGGCCCGCACATCACGGAGCTGCTTTGTCCTCATTGGGCGAACCGCTCACATGACGCATCAGCGAGCCGCCAAATCAAATTTGGTTGTCTCGCCAAGCACGTAAGCACCGCGCATGCGCTCACGCTGGCCCCACACACATTGCATCAATGTGTTTCATCGCGGCCAGCGGGAGCGCGCCCGCTCAGCGGTACCCTGGCCGAGGCCTAAGTGGTATGATGGGAGAGTTAGAGGCAGCGGGTGAGGGAATAAGTGCAGAAGATGGCAGTGCCTGGCCACAATGGGTGGTAGGAGCGACAGTGGGTGTGGGACAGTCGGGCCGCAGACAGATTTCCCGGGGCCCAGGAGTAGAGTTACGACCGGGCCCCCCACCACCCCCGTTGGCAGTGTTGCGAGCCCCAATATTTCATACCTCGCGAGCCCCCTTTATTTCCCTCCCTCTTCCCATGTATTTCTCTCCCCTCCATCTCACCACTCTCTTCCCCCTCCATCAATTACCCCACTCTCACTCAATCCTTGCCCCCCCCCTCGCCTCACATGTATTTCTCTCCCCTGCATCTCACCCTTACTGCTTATTTTCCTCACTCACCTCTTCCATCCTCTCTCCCTCCGTCAATTACCCCACTCTCACTCAGTCCCCCTCTTCACACTCATTCCCTCCCTCCTCATACAATCCCCCCCACAAAATATATGTAGGCATGTGGTAAAAATGGTGTACATCTCTTTCTCATGCTGGCAGTAAGCTTGGTAAGTATACAGGATTGCCAGCATCAATCATGGAGGTTTGCCCTCACACCCTGGTGAGGTGTCATATGTACATGAGGGGAGTGGTAACAGACCTTGTGTCCATTGTTAGTGACACAGGAGGTGGAGCCATTTCCTTGGTATATAAGGCACAGCACTGCCCAAAGTTAGTGTTCAGCATGTACGCAAGTTTATGTTCAAGGTCAAGGGGATAATCTAAAGTGATTCTGCAGCAAATAGCCTGACCTGCAGCAGTAAGGCTGGCCGGGCCTACACTGTGTCCAGGGACCTGGCACAGGTGGTGATCTCCCTGAATAGAGAGGTGATCCAACTACATTGGGAGGGCAAATAGATCTTCTGAAAGGAGAGCACAGAAGATGAGCGGCTAAGCTGTTGCTGCGAGGGGCAGTCGGCCCATACCATCATCAATAAAGATGCCGTTTCACGACAACCCCACTGTGTCAGTGTGAAGTTACTCCACAGCGGAAGGCACCACGAAGAAGGAGTTCCTCATCAGAACTATCTCCTTGCGGATGCAGAGATCCTGATGAGGTGGAGGCGCTGCACTGTATGTAGGTAGGACTCTAGCGCACTACCTCAGCTGCCTGTCTGGGTTGGCATTCCCCATACACCATCATGCGGGAGACTCAGGAGTCCTGTTGCCAACAGGTGCACCACCAGACACGACCATGTAATGGGGATTGGTTAGATCACAGGGGCCAATGTGAGATTGGGTGGGTCAGTCGGGTCAGAAAGTCCGTTACATATATATTAAAAAAACACCCCTAATACAAAAAACTTCCCACCTCCAAATACATACAAAAAAATCCACCTCCCCAATCTTATACTATATTAGTGAAAGCACTGTATGTTTGCCTGCCTGCCTGGATGTCCGGTGTCCCTAGGGGAAATCTCATTGGTCCCTTGGCCCGCCCCCGCACACCTCTCATTGGCTTGAGGCGGAGTGACGGGCCAAAGGACACACAGGGACACACACACACACAGGGACACACACACAGGGACACACACACACACACACACACACACAGGGACACACACACAGGGACACACACACAGGGACACACACACACACACACACACACACACACACAGGGACACACACACACACACACACAGGGACACACACACACAGGGACACACACACACACACACACACACAGTGATATATATATATATATATATATATATATATATATATATATATATATATTTGCTGCTTTAGCCTTGGCCCTGGTTCTGCCCCCCCTATTATTTCTGGTCCAGAATAACTATCTTACTTTTGAAACTCCCACAGTGCACTTAATGACTATACGGTATCTAGCAGTGCACTGGGTTCACTTGTCCCTTGTTTTTATCACAAGACTTTTCTCTACCTCCTGCATCCCATTGCTGGCCCACATCTGGTATGATATAGGCAGATGGGAGGAGGGACAGGATCCACCACTCAAGCTTGCCATGGAAATGCTGAGGATTTTGCATGGGTTGGGAAGAACCACACAGGTTACAAAAGAGAGCCTGGCCCATTACAATACTTACCTGGTAAGCATCTTCTTCATAAATGCAATTTATTCACGAAGGACATGGTTATAAGGGCTTGGCTTCCATAAATATGTTTTTCCTCTTTAGTGCAGCAACACATATGCAGGCACATTTTCATGGAAATTAGCAAAGCTCTCGAGGTGTGAAATGCGTGAGGGGCCCATTTTGTTCATTTTTAAATATAATTGAATCAATAATATATTAATATTTGTTATTTTCTGGTGTCCCTGCGCATACTCATTTTGGCAGTGCATTGCCAAACCATTTCTAAGGATTCCTGTTTTAATTAGCAGCCTTAGATTATAATATGGGGATGTGAACAACCACCCATTTTAGCCTATACATACTCCATCCCCTTCAGCCCTTTCTTTTATTTACAAGACAGTTCAAGTCTATCAGGCCTTTCATCTATCACTGATTTTGAGTCAATCTCACTGATTTCTAGCATCAACAGTTTTATAGACCCCAAAGGAGTCTCATTGATAAAAATCAACACTTTGTTATTAAATTGCCATTTTTCAGCCACGATTCCCCAAATTTCACTGACTTTGTTCAACCATATATCTAATGCTCTAAACTCACACCCAAAAAAGGTATACCGTAATGTTTACTGAGCAGTTTTCTGCCGAAAGGCACCATCTAATGTAAGACACCTTACAGCCCATTCAAGTCAATGGCAGAAGACTGATTAGTAAATATGGACCATAATATTCTATTTGTTTCAATAAAGTTTGATATCATTTTACTCATGTCTCATTATTGATCGGCCATATAATAGAACTAAACCTTGTGTGTCCTACCTAGTTGTTGCTGGCAGCCTTATTTTATCAGCGTGATGCAGTGGACTTATACTACTGTCTCTGTGTAGCTAGAGTGCGTGGCTGCATCTTAACCCTTTCCCTACATGAGTGACAAGAAACTAGTACTTTTCTCTTGTAGAAAATGGAATAATTTAATTCATATACACTAAGTTTGATGAATGTATCCATTGCCTTAAACAAGAATTACAGTATTTGTTTTTCTGTAACTTTATATGGAGCTAAGAAATCCCAGAGAGACAATGACACGTGTGTATCCTAGTACCAGTCACACTTTTTCCTACGCATTTCACTTCCTATTTTTACAGCATACATATTGCCTATATCGTTCTAAACACATAGCTCAAAGAGATTGAAACCAATGTTTGATAAATGTAGGTCTTGGGTAAATCAGGCACACAGCTACTTTTAAGCCACTTCGGCTATTAACAAGCCCTATTTGTAGAGATGTGCGAATGCGCTCTATTCATCTAGCAAAAAACTTATTTCAACTGTATTATGAAATTCACAGAAATTGCTAAGATTTTCACAGAATACTATCAATAGATTCAAAAGTCAAAACAAATGTAAGAAACTTGGCAACTTTTGTGGGGGGGGGGGGAATGGCAAAACTTTCACAGGTTGTAGTCAAAATTGCTCTTTGAGTTAGATATTCACATTCAATTGTGAAAAAATTAAGCGCAATAGAGTGCAACCAACAATGCAAAAATAACAAAGTGAATAAAGTGCACAGGTGGTAAGTGAATGAAACACTCACATAGATGTCTGTAGCAGAATGATTTCACACGCGCCACCTCTCTTAAAAAATATATATATGGAGAGAACATAGCGTTGTACAGTTTTAATGGACATAAAATCAAAGGTGATGGAGAAAGGACACACTCACATTCTCCCAATTCTTTGAAGCATTGAGTGCTGTAAGGGCACAATCACACCCCTCTGGATCACCCGAAGTTTCCTGACACAACTTCTCCTTTGATGCAAAGCTCCACGCCTGTAGCCTGGTCCTCCGATCCTCGTGGCTGTTGGCATCGGCCCTTCCGCATCGGCGCGCGCTGCAGTACGGTGGCTCACTGGGGATATAACCCTTCGTCGCCGGCTACGGGATGCTCAGAGGGGAAAACTCTAGAAACAGTTTTTTTGAGCAGCACAGAGAAGCACCATTGTGTTTACACCAATATTGTTGAATTTAGATTGCGCTTCTTATTTCCAATCAGATATTCACATGTGACAGTTTTTAGCAAGATTTGGGCATTTTCCCAGCATCGTTTTACCAGCTGCAAATGTCTAAAATTTGCCATAAATGTGCACAAATATTTCTTCCATCTCTACCTATTGGTAATGCAATCACCATATCAGAGAAGTTCAATGAGGGCTGTATTACATTTATTGTAATAAAAAGTAAATAATCAATATTATTCCACCCCCTTGGGTACCATTTCACCAATACAGTAAAGTTGAACCTCAATTAACTTTTGACACATATCTACATTACTATTTATTGTGTTTATTGTGTTTTGGATCATGTATATTGTCTATCTGTTCATTTAGTCACTTTAAGGGTATTGTTGGCTTAAGTTGGCTTCATTTCTGGGGATTTCCCCTAAAATGTTCGCTCTCACTTTCCTTTTTCTTTTTAGAATCAGCGGGTTGCTAAAGCGTCGACAGCACTGAAGGAATACAGAGAGAGGTTATGTGCACAGGTGCCGTATTGCCTTGCATTACAGAATTGGTTATTATTTAATAGAAACATAACTCATAGTAGATACTGACTAAATAAAATGTATTAATATAACCAGTGGTTGACAAACCACCCAAAAATCTACTCACCGAACAAAAAAATCTACTCGCCACCTAGTCCCTCTCCCAATCCCGCCCTGCTTGGTATCGGCCATGAGGAGGTCGCCACGGGGTCAAATCCAGTCGCCACGGGCCTGTATTTTAATGGATTTGTCGAACACTGAATATAACTATAAATATAGGATGAGTGCATCCCCCTTCACTTCTGTTCACATCACTGGGGAATGGTTTCCATCATATGAACAACACATAAACCTGCACCAGTTCTAGGCACATCTTTTGACACATCTCATAATATATGTATATACTGGGAGGCCTTCACCCAGCCATGGAACGACAATGTTTGAAGATTATACTGTATATATGTTGCTCTGAATATCTGCTCCCCAACTCCTCCTATAACTATTCCCTTAAACTTTTACGGTGCAAATGGTGAAATTTGATGCAGTCATGCAGAGTGTCACTTGACGTAGCTACTACGTCATGGTGTCTGGCACTCCAGGGATTCTATGAAGTAGAAGTTACATCATAATCTAGTGGCGAATTTGTGCAGGGGAGATCACGTTCACGATCTGTCAGGAAGAGGAACAAAACATGAGGATTCCTCCCTTCGTCCCATCATCAGTGAGCAATCACATGAATGCAAGAGCTGAAATGGATTAAAATGATACAATTTGCACCTATTTTTGGAGCAATGCTTCAGTCATAAACATGTTCACATGGTACAAGTTTATTCCATAATGATGTACAATAAGAGTGCCTGTTTCTATTTGTTGAAGGTTGATTCCATCCTAGAGGAACGAGAACAGCAAGACCTCTCTGAGATGAAGGAAGAAATCATGCATTTTAAGGTGAAGCAATTTTCTTATGTCCTCTAAGTAAATACAATAGGTGATGCTCAGGGGACATGATAGATAGAAATCAATTTATTTACTGGGGACTTTTATTATAAGATCAGCCCTGTCCAATATATTATTCACCGTTAGCTTATATTTCCACGGAAGAGTCTTATTGACTATACAATGATATGGTTTAGTAACTATAGGGGCTCTTACATCGTGGCTTGTTACAGCATCTGTGCAGACATAAAGAATAGAGGCTGGGGCGCTCCCTTGCTTTTTAGGCTTGTGATGCAGCCAGTTTTGTGATGTGTAACCAAATAAAGGGTAGTGTATACTTGCCCTTTGTTGTTTTCTGCAGCTGGACCTGTAGAGAAGATAAAGCCCGAAATCTTCTTAGAATTGCAGTGGAAACGGTGGGTTGGTCAGCGCACGGGTTTTTTGCTCACAAGATGAAAAGAGAGGATAAAGAACACGTGATTAGTGTTTAATTAGCCAAACAGTACATTAAGCAGTAATAGAGGGTTGTCTACTACAGTTTTTAATAATAAAATGCTTGAATAAAAACCTTGAATAAAAACTTTTCATATGTTTAAAAATGGTGTTCTGTGATTAATTAAAATAATCTAAGGTGGGGGTAGTGGGATAAAAAAAGGGGGGGTAAAGAGCGGGTGATTGAAGGGCTTTTTATATAGCCTGCTGTCTGATAGGGGTAGTAGTGCTGATTAGCAGAATATGGGGGGCAGTGTTACTTTATTTAAATGCTGCCAGAAGCAATGATTAGCTTCCTCCCCCTCTCAATGGAGGCAGTATGCAAGTGACTTATCTCCCGGGTGCCCAATTCAGAGGAAAAAAGGGCCGAACACGGTGAATAAGTAAAATAGAGTTTATTAAGTGCAAAAAAACGGCAAACAAGAATAACACTAAACCCGGAGTCTCCGGGTGAAACCCGGAGTCTCCGGGTGAAACCCGGAGTCTCCGGGTGAAACCCGGAGTCTCCGGGTGAAACCCGGAGAGGTGGCAATCCCGCCACCGCCCCAATACATTTTAAAAAGACCCCCGCCACCCCAATACATATCTCCCCCAGCACCCCTCATCATCCTCATATACTCCCCCTGCATCTCACATCACTCTCTCCCCCCCCCTGTATTTCACATCACCCTCCGTCACCCTCGATCTCACATCTTTCCCCTCCCCCCTACCCCCCATATGCCTACCTCAGGCGGGAGGAGGAGAGGCTTGTATCCTGCCCTGTGGAGGAGGCAGCGGGGGGCAGGAGGAGGTAGCAGCGGGGCAGGAGGCAAAGACGGCCAGAGCATCAGAGCAGTCAGGGCTGCACGCACGTGCTCTTGCAGGCACTGGAAGTGCTGCACTGCTAGAGCACGCTCATGCAGTCCTCATGCAGGGGGGGGGGGTTGAGAGGGAGAGCCATGAGAGTGGACTCGGGAAAGGTTGAGGGGGAAAGCCAGGAAGGGTCACAGTGAGTGCAGGCAGCCCGTCCGTAGGCGGAAACCCTGGTTGGGAATCACTGGAATAATGTAAGGCTTCCTCCGTTATTCTTTGTATCGCGCTACCTGAGCTGCAGCCTCTGTGCAGATCAGCTGGATACTTGGAGCATATTTTAATCTGTCATCAAATGGCTTGTTTGAGCCCATATAGATGTCCGATTTTGGTAGTCAAATCCCACCCCCTTTGTATGTCCGGGGTGACTCGACAAACCGAATCCAGATCTCTCATCGTTAACTTCCTTATAACGCTCTGCCTGGGCAATACTCTCTGAGCAGGTCAGCAAGACGACCAGAATGTCTTTTAGTCGTTCTCCTTGTAACGCTCCGCCTGAGTGACACCCCCTGGGCGGGTCGGTTAGACAACCAGAATGTCTTAGTCGTTCTCCTTATAACGCTTCGCTTGGGCGACGCCCCCTAGGCGGGTCGGCAAGACCACCAGAGTGTCTCGTTCTCCAATGGCACGTATTAACAAGAAAATGTGCCCGATGATTTGGCAATTTTATCATTGGTTCCTCTCCCTTCAATGCTCAGGGCAACACTGCGACAAGACGGTTGGATCTTTCATCGTCAATTTCCGGCTTCTAGGGGATGGATCATGTGTGAAACGTGTCAGGGAACATACCAGCGTCCCAAATGCTCAAGTCCGTATTTATAGACAAAGACAGACTTCTACGGATGCTTCAAAGGTTCGGAAGGTCCACCCTACGCGTTTCACCGTATTGCTTCCTTAGGGGTACGTATGTTTTAGTGCTATGTCCTGCACCCTTATATACTGACCAGTTGTAAGGTTGTAACCCTTTGTTGTCTGTTCATAAAGTGATAGTTCTATTATCAATCATAAAGACGAGGGTTCACATAAAATATACATATATCATACAGCTTATAGTTATCTCAAAATATTTACATGAAATATGGTTACATTCAAAATAAATTGGTTTATACATTTTATAAATTTTACTTTGTCCATGTAGGAAAATGAGAATAATCTATTGATCAGTTTCTAAGGCTGCGCTTATAGTGCATGTGACAGCGCTACCAGAAATCTGGTAGTCACTGATTTTTAAGTTTTTCGGCGACGGTCTCCCCTTGCGGCCAATCGGGAGCTTCTCTCTGCCTCTGCCCTCCCCTGTTATGTCGTCATCCAGCGACGTCACCTAAACTTCCAAGTACAACTCGTCGTGATGGCAATGTCATCGGTCGCGTCGCTAACTGTATAAGCGCAGTCTTATAGAGATCAGAAATCTTATTCTAATTGTGATGAATTACATGATTATACATTTAAACATACAGTTAGGTCCGGAAATAATTGCACGCTGATACAAGTTTTGTTATTTCGGCTGTGTACCAAAATAAATTTAAGTTACAGTTAAATAATGAATATGGGCTTAAAGTGCAGTCTATCAGCTTTAATTTGAGGGTATTCACATCCAAATTGGAGGAAGGGTTTAGGAATGACAGCTATTTAATATGTAGCCCCCTCTTTTTCAAGGGACCAAAAGTAATTGGACAATTGACTCAAAAGCTGTTTCATGGACAGGTGTGGGCTATTCCTTCGTTATTTCATCATTAATTAAGCAGGTAAAAGGTCTGTAGTTGATTCCAGTTGTGGCATTCGCATTTGGAAGCTGTTGCTGTGAACCCACAACATGTGGTCAAAGGAGCTCTCAATGCAAGTGAAACAGGGAATCCTCAAGCTACAAAAAAATATAATCCATCAGAGAGATAGCAGGAACATTAGGAGTGGCCAAATCAACAGTTTGGTACATTCTGAGAAAAAAAGAACGCACTGGTGAGCTCTGCAACACAAAAAGGCCTGGACATCCACGGAAGACAACAGTGGTGGATGATCGTAGGATCCTTTCCATGGTAAGGTAAAACCCCTTCACAACATCCAGCCAAGTGAAGAACACTCTCCAGGAGGTAGGCATATCATTATCCAAGTCTACCATAAAGAGAAGACTTAACGAGAGCAAATACAGAGGGTTCACTACAAGGTGCAAACCATTCATAAGCCTCAAGAATAGAAAGGCCAGATTAGACTTTGCCAAACAATATCTAAAAAAGCCAGCCCAGTTCCCGAACAGCATTCTTTGGACAGATGAAACTAAAATCAACCTGTACTAGAATGATGGGAAGAAAAAAGTATGGAGAAGGCTTGCTCATGATCCGAAGCATACCACATCATCTGTAAAACACGGTGGAGGCAGTGTGATGGCATGGGCATGCATGGCTTACAATGGCACTGGGTCACTAGTGTTTATTGATGATGTGACAGAAGACATAAGCAGCCGGATGAATTCTGAAGTGTATAGGGATATATTGTCTGCTCAGATTCAGCCAAATTCAGCCAAGTTGATTGGACGGCGCTTCACTTTACAGATGGACAATGACCCAAAACATACTGCGAAAGCAACCCAAGAGTTTTTTAAGGCAAAGAAGTGAAATATTCTGCAATAGCCGAGTCAATCACCTGATCTCAACCCGATCGAGCATGCATTTCACTTGCTGAAGACAAAACTTAAGGCAGAAAGACCCACAAACAAACAACAACTGAAGACAGCTGCTGGCAAAGCATCACAAAGGAGGAAACCCAGTGTTTGGTGATGTCCATGCGTTCCAGACTTCAAGCAGTCATCGCCTGCAAAGGATTCTCGACAAAGTATTAAAAATGAACATTTTATTTATGATTGTGTTAATTTGTCCAATTACATTTGAGCCCATGAAATAAGGGGACTGTGTATGAAAATGGTTGCAATTCTTAAACGTTTCATACGATATTTTTGTTCAACCCCTTGAATTAAAGCTGAAAGTCTGCACTTCTATTGCATCTCAGTTGTTTCATTTAAAATCCATTGTGGTGGCATACAGAGCCAAAATTATGAAAATTGTGTCAGTGTCCAATTATTTCCGGACCTAACTGTATATTCTTGTTTACATGACATATTAAATCCACACATTATATCGCTTATAACTCATATTAATCTATACAGAAAAAAGATTCCTGGCATGCAGATTGTCTATAAAGGATAAACGTGAATTGTGAGAAGATTTTATATGCAAGTGTGAACAGTTTTCCTTATACAGTAGGGCCCCGCTTTACGGCGCTCCGCATTACAGCGTTTCGCTCCTACAGTGTTTCCCAATGTATACCCATATTCATTAGGTTCGGCGCTTGTTCCGTTTTTCGGGCAATTTTCGGCATGACATGTACAGCAGCAAAGTATCCGGGTGTCACTAAACAACAGTTTTAGTGCGTGCACAAGTACTTGTCAGATGCATTTGTCAGCGAAACAGTCGGTTTACAGCTCTGCATCTCTATTTTCAAAGGTACAATACTGTACAGTAGGGCCCTGCTTTACGGCGGCGGACTGGAACGGAACCCGCTGTATGAGCGTGGCCCTGCTGTATGTAAAACAAGGGAAATTCACTAATTTGAAGCAAGAGTGAAGAGAGAAAAAGACTCTTATTTTTTAAAAACATTTTTGGGGGATTTGTTTAAAGTCAAACATTGGATATGTTATTCAGATTAGTGTAAATCATAAATATTAATAGTATTAGATAGGGGACAAGGTCCATAAATTACGTGGTTTTGTGAATGATTATCTATAGACCTCTTATACACAAGACGTGGTTGTTTTTAAATTGCAAACAATTGTATTGAAATAAATCCACTAAAACATTTTCTGTTCTTTTCCAGATGATGAAAACCTACATTCCCCCTCCCCCCAAAAATTGATAGGCCAATCCTATACTGTGCACCAAATTATTACTAATCATTTCTGCTATGTGCCTACTATGTGCTTAATAATTATTAATTCTATGCCTATACAGTAACATAACTTCATTTTTTTGCGTACAAAGATAAAGGATACCTTAACACTAAGATGTATATTGGCTTTCATATTTGGTATGGATTACGTGATATATAGGGATACAAATGTATTAACAACAAATAAATAGGAATCCTCATTTCTTTGAGTATTATCTCCAAATGAATCACATTGCCTGAAAGATGAGAACCAATATATGTCTTTTAAAGTTAAATACTTTTACTACTATCTTGAAATGTCACATACAGTACATACAATGCAAAGCAATTGTTTGCCATTTAAAAACAACCACATCTTATGTATAAGAGGCATGGGCGTCCGCAGATTTTTTTTCATTGGGGAGGGGGCATAATTTTAACAGCCAGTGCCCGGCGTAAAAGTGGTGGTGAGTGCACTATGGCGAGCGAACACGACCAGCATGAGAGGGATTCTCCCCCCCGAGAAAATTTTGAAAAAAAGAGTGGGCAAATGGTGCATTTTCAAGCAAATCTGAGAAAGCTTGAAGGTTAATAAAGCAATTGTGAAAGTGTAGTTATGACATCAAACAAGAGCAGCTACTCAGGGTTGCAGGATCTGGTGGGTGCCTGGAGAACTTGCCACGTCACTCTGGCGCTTAAGTGCAGAAATTCCAGCCGTACTACTACATTTTAAGGCTGCTTCTCTGCGCAGGATCTTCCGACATGTGTGCCAGGTGGGGCACAAGAAAAAGAAATGGGGATCATTAAATACTCTGCTCATCATCGGGCTGGCGGTATTCAATAAACTGTGGGTTGTAGATGAGCTGCAGGGAGTTGAAAAATCCCTTTAAAGTTCTCCTGCTAGGAGATCCAAGCTTTCCTTGTGTAGCCAGGTCCCCAAAGAGTCCTCCCGGTGGCGTCAGAGGCACGGCGCCGCCATCTTTGTTATGTCCGCACGGGCGCGGAGGCTCGCGCAGATGCGACGCAGCGGCCAATATAGTGAGCGTGAAGGGGCAGAGATGGCGCTCCGTAGTGCAGGGACCAATGCTAAAGAGGTCCTGAGTGGACTACAATTCCCAGCAGCCTCAGGGGACTGCCCTTTCACCCACATCACGTGCTGCCAGCCAGCAAATAGAGTTTGCTGCTTCTCCTGTTGGAGAAGGATACAATGTTGCAGGGACCACGCTAGTCAGTTGGAGCTGGGAGAAGGAAGGGGGAGGAAGTGTGTAAGGAGCAAGTGGCTTCTTACACTAGGCCAGGTTACCCCCAGGCCCCAGGTAGGCCCCACTCCCCACTAGGTTAGTGGGTAAGTTCATAGGGAAGGCCCTTTAGGTAGGGACCCTGCCCTTAGGTGAGTGTAAGTCTAGGCAGAGACACAGCTGCAGTGCTGTGTACTCTGACAAGAAAAGACAGTGTTGTGTGCAGTGCAGCTAGAGTGGTTGCTTTGGCTGTGTCAGGGAAAGGCCCCTCATAGGAAGAAGGGGGGGGTTGCTTTCTTAGTTATACAGTGTGTGTAATATTACCAGTGCGAGTTGCACGTGGTGAGCTGCCAGAGTCTGGGATCAGACAGAATCTACAGTAAGAGATCTTCTGCATGCAGGGACTAGGGTAGAGGTATACCCCAGGGCCCAGTTAGTCCCCTGAGACACTAGAGGATACTGTATGTTATAGGGTCTGCCTTAAGACAGGAACTCCTTCACCATACTCAGAGAGAAAGAGGAAGGCTGTCTGACAGTGCCTGACTATCCGTACAGCGTGTAGCAGGAGGAGTGCCTGACTCCATAGCAGAGACTGTGGTAAAGGATCATTCCAGCTGGTATCCCTCACACTCACATTCACCTTATTGTTGTGGACACTCAAGAGATAAAGCACATCATTATCAAAGGGACTGAGGGTGATGTGATGATGGACATGTGGGTGAGGGGATGGTATGCATTCAGGGTGATGCAATGTTATTCCTATGATGTATTGATGTTATGCAAAGAGCGTTTCATTGAAGTTATTGTTCAGGCTCAATAAATACAGTTTATTCACATTGTGTGTATTTACTGTATGGTTGTTCTGGTGAGGGCACACTCCCACCACGTTGGGATCCCTCATCAGTGGAGGCGCTGCACCAAGTGTAAGTATATATCCCAGGTTCCCAGTGGCGGAAGCTCAGCCCTCCTGGTTGCCAAACAGGTACAGCACCACACTGATAAGTAGTCAGATACACCTACCCACCTCAATCTCACTTAGGGTGGAGGAAAGAGGGCTACACTTGCATAATGCATAGTTATATTGGTAAGATGAGATTTGTGAACTTCAAATAACTCGCATACAATGCACTATTTATTGAATTCAGCCCTGTATGCAGTAATCTGTATCATGATGTACTAATCATGTTTTTCTTCTTTCTCTTCTTCCTCTTCTCCTCCCCTTTTTTCTCTTCCCCCTTTTTGATCTCGGTTTTCTCTCTTTCCTTCTTCTTCCTCCTCTCGCTTCTGACTTTCCTTTCTCTCCCCCTCGCTTGTACCAGCACCGCCGCAACTTTGAGGATCCATCAATATTTGTATTTGTGTTAACTTACTTCCCATTGTACCAACAAGCATATGTCTAATATCTGCACCTGTGTAGCTTAACCCACTAAACACACAGCTATAGAGCGACCAAGTACTATGACCTTGGAATCGAATCCCCGATGCACCACATACAAGAACACTTACGCTTTACAGTCTTAAATACAAAACTATACACCATAAAGACACCACTACAATTCACAAAATAATTTTTCAAACAAGCCACAAGGGGGAACCAAAAGCTCCACAAATATCCTTTATTCTGTCATCTGGGCAATCCAGCATATTTTTTAATTCAGACTATTAATGAAGACACATGTGATGCGACTAATTTGCCACGCATGAACTTTACTAGTTATTTTATTATGAATTCCACTTTTTATTGTAAATTCTATCAGCTATTTTTAAAGTGAAATTTCTATCAAGAAAATTTTTCTCTAAATTTTCTTCTACTTTTTTTCTACTTTTTATCACATAACCCCCTTTCAACTATATATTTTTAAACTATTCAACCACCAGATATAGAGCTGTCATACCCAATGATAGAGCCATGCATGCATCCTTTGGGATTTAATCACAAGGTTACAATACAATATATTTCTGCAGCAGCACTCATTTTAAGAAAACTGTTTAAAGATGTGTGTGCACTATCCTGATTACTGAATTGCATACCCACTTGGGAGACAATCAGGATCTGAGCAATCTACTATACAGAATGTGACAACATGTGTGCATAATTAATTGTTTAACTTATTTTCACCATTGTATTAATCATACATCCGCATTTTTCCATTTTTCTTCATTTTTTTCCTTTTGAATTGCTCTTTACAGTCAATGTACAACAAGTATTATACCCACTATTGAAGAAAAGGTCGTTTTAATCATGTAATTTTATGAAACACTAATTAATTGCAATCAACCAATTAACTAGGTTTTTAGCCTATAAGAAGGGAAGACACAGGGCATCCGGCAGGAACCTGACGAAGCATCACTGCGAAACGCGTAGTTCCCTGCCGGAGCCCATTGCCTGAAGGACCCAGCCAGCCTGCTGACATCCAGTAAGCCCTCCCCTTCCGGTCCCGCCATCGGACGCGATCACGGGAAGCACACTGGTCGGAGGAGCGTGAACGGACGATCGGGCTGAAGCTGGGCTGTTGCCCAAGCTGTATCGTGAGTGTTATTCTTGTTTGCCGTTTTTTTGCACTTAATAAACTCTATTTTACTTATTCACCGTGTTCGGCCCTTTTTTCTTCTGAATTGGGCACCCGGGAGATAAGTCACTTGCATACTGCCTCCATTGGGAGGGGGAGGAAGCTAATCATTGCTACTGGCAGCATTTTGATAAAGTAAGACTGCCCCTCATATTCTGCTAATCAGCACTACTACCCCTTTCAGACAGCAGGCTATATTAAAGCCCTCCAATCACCCGCTCTTACCCCCCCTTTTTTTTATCTCTACCCCCACCTTAGATTATTTTAATTAATCACAGAACACCATTTTTAAACATATGAAAAGTTTTTATTCAAGGTTTTTATTCAAGCATTTTATTAAAAACTGTAGTAGACAACCCTCTATTACTGCTTAATGTACTGTTTGGCTAATTAAACACTAATCACGTGTTCTTTATCCTCTCTTTTCATCCTGTGAGCAAAAAACCCGTGCGCTGACCAACCCACCGTTTCCACTGTATGCAGTAATAGAAACTTGAAAAAGGAATATATACTTCTAATCAAAAAAAGACCCTTCATTACTGCAAAACCAACTCTTTTTCAAAAAAGCAAGGAAAACAGAATGTTTTCTTTATATAACCCTCACCCAATAAGGTTTCCCCTTGGTGGCATGCTTCATCATTGGGTCCATCCCGTTCCGCTGCGGAACGGGGCGTGCTGCGACCTATGAGCTATGTGGGAGCACTTATTAGTATGACTGTACACACACACAATATATATATATATATATATATATACTGTAGTGCCAGATTTCACTTGCCACAGCACTAGATTGCACCCAAAACACTTGCCACACAGCACCAGTTATAGCCCCACAGCGCTTGTTTTAGCATTGGATGGCATCCACATCATTCACCAGATATAATCCCACATCTTCCACTCCCCCGTTTTTCTGAGTGCTTGCTTTCCCTCGTTTTTCACTGTCTGCTTCTCCTTATTTTTTCAACAACACACAAGACACAGCGCACGTTTTTTTCTATCATGTGCTCCCTCTCCCCATCTTTCTTTTTACATCCATAGTAGCATCATGCTCCTTTGTCTCTCTTTTGCTGTATCTATTTTACTTTTACTCTCTCTCGCTGATCTCTTACTCTCACCCTGCCCCTGTCTTGCTTTTTCCATAATCTTTCTCACACTCTATTCAGCTCAGCTTAATAAATAGCCACCATGATGCATGTGGTGGCACTGGCACCCAGCGAAACGTTGTGTTGTCTTTGTACCCTAATTTTCAAGTTGTTGCCAATTCCAAATGCTACCTCCTGCCCCCTGAGGCAGCAAAACTACTGTGGTCTGTGGATTATTGGATTCAGATTTCAGAACTAATTGCAGTCTACTCTGCAGAGTGCCAGGGCCACCGGGGCCTATTGCGCAGAGAGAGTGTTGCTGCCTGCGTCTTCACTCTTCAGCAGACTCTCTGAACTGTGAGCCTGCGCAAATTGACGACGAGTCAGAGCAGGCGGGAGCATGATAGGCGGGAGGCCGCGTGATGAGTGTGGAGGTCAGAGTCGGACCATGATTGGTCCGACTCGGACTGGGTCATCAAGGGACGGTGGCGGCTCTCATTGGTAGCGCTCAGCTACCAATGATGAGTGGACTTGTTGGCACCGGTGCCGCCGCAGCGCAATGGCGGGTCCGGCCGCGGCACAGATCGGTCCCGACTTGGGAGTGAGGTGGCTCTCATTGGTAGTGCTACCAATGAGAGCCGCCTCACTGCCGAGTGCTACTAATGACAGTGCACTGCGCTTCCTCCTGCATAGCAGCGTAGGCTAGCCTACCACTAGCTGCCTGCTGCGGCGCCAGGGGGACCCACCCACCTCCGTCCCGGTCCTCCCGGAGTCTGTTTTTGGCATTTATAGTGCCGTTAATGTACTGTACGGCGCCATAAACAGTCCGGGACTGCGAGTGATCCAGGGGGGGGGGCAAGTGCCCCTCCCGCGGACACCCATGATAAGAGGTCTATAGATAATAATTCACAAAACCACGTAATTTATGGACCTTGTCCCTTATCTCAGGGGTGTGCAAACTGGGGGGTGCAAGTTTTTTCAAGGGGGGGCGCGGTGGTTGCTGAGGCGCTGCGCTCTTCCCCAAGGCATTTAAATTAAATGCCAGGGGATCGCGTGAGACCTCTGCAACTTCCCTTACCTTGATTCAGATGGCTGGTGTGACACGTTGCCATGACCCGCGGCGTCATTTGACACCGCGTTGCCATGGTAAAGCGGCATCAAATAACGTCACAGGGTCATTTGACGCTGGATAGAAGGTGAGGGGGGACGCGAGCTGTGGGGGAGAGCAGGTAGGGGGGCGCAGGGCAACAAGTTTGCGCACCCCTGCCCTAGCTAATACTATTAGCATCAATGATTTACACTAATCTGAATAACATATCCAATGTTTGACTTTAAGCAAATCCCCCCTCCAAAGTTTTCAAAAATAGGAGTCTTTTTCTCTCTTCACTCTCGCTTCAAAAAAGTTTATACACTAACATATAAAATCTTCTCACAATTCACATGTTTATCCGTCATAGACAATCTGCCTGTTATTAATCTATATAGAAAAAAAGATTCATATGAGTTATAAGCGATGCAATGTCCCTAGTGGATTTAATTGTCATGTAAACAAGAATATATGTTGAAATGTATAATCATGACATTCATCAAAATTAGAATAAGATTTCTGATCTTTGTTAGAAATTGATCAATAGATTATTCCCATCTTCCTATATGGACAAAGTAAAATGTAAAATGTATAAACCAATTTATTTTGAATGTGACAATATTTAATTGACAGCCTGATGAAGCAGCACTGTGTGAAACGCGTTGCAGTTTACTTCGTGCAAGACAGAGACTCAGACACTCAGTTGTTCAGCCGACAGCCTTCCCACGGAGCGTCGAGCCGCCTTTTTCTGGCTAACTCCGAATGGGAGTAGTGCTGTAGCTGTAGAGACACGGCGATTGCGGTGGACTACCCCTTGCGGGTATCGCGAGAGGATGCAACCCGGAAGCACCATCAAAGTATTTCCGAGCCAGTTGGTCCCAGCGCGCGGGACTGATCCATGAGCCTCGGCGTCTACCCGTGTCCAGCATCAACTTGTGTCAGATGTCCCTGCACTTCTTTCTACTGGAATAATTTTACCCTACATGTAAGTTACTACTTGCATTTGTTTTTTATGTCTAATACATAAATCTTGACCCTACGTGCGCTTCTGTGCCTTTTTTTTTGCGTGACAATATTTAATGTAAATATTTCGAGATAACTATAAGCTGTATGATATATGTATCTGCTATGTGAGCCCTCATCTTTATGATTGATAAGAGAACTATCACTTTATGAACAGAAAACATCTGGTCTATATAAGGGTGCAGGACATAGCAGTAAAACATACCCCTAAAGAAGCCTATACGGTGAAACGCATAAGGTGGAACTTCTGAATCTTTGAAGCATCGTAGAAGGTCTGGCTTTGTCTTTGTCTAAGCATACACTTGAGCATTTGGGACGCTGGTACGTTCCCTGACACGTCTCACACGTGATTCATCCTCTAGAAGCCAGAAATTGATGATGAAAGATCCGACCATCGTGTCGCCGTGTTGCCCTGAGCATTCCCTGAGCATTGAAGGGAGATGAACTGACAATAAAATTTGCCAATGCATCAGGCACATTTTTTGGCTAATATGTCCCATTGGAGTACGATGAAGACACTCCGGTGGTCTCACTGACCCGCCCAGGGGGCGTCGCTCAAGTGGAGCGTTATAAGGAGAACGATTAAGAGATATTCCGGTTGTCTCACCAACCCGCCCAGAGGGCGTCACTCAGGCAGAGCGTTACAAGAATGACTAAAAGACATTGTGGTCGTCTCACCGACCTGCCCAGAGAGTGTCATTAAGGCAGAGCGTTATAAGGAAGTCAACGGTGAGAGATCTGAAGTCGGTTTGCCGAGTCACCCCGGACATACAAAGGGGGTGAGATTTGACTGCCAAAATTGTCAAACTATCGGACAAGTCATTTGATGACAGATTAAAAGATACTCCAAGAATCCGGCTGATCCGCACAAAGGCCACTGCCCAGGTAGAACGATACAAGAAATAACAGTGGATGGCTTACATTATTTTAACGCTATCCCAATGAGGAACTAACAGTGAAGAATTCATAAGTGACGGAGAATCGTTCAAACATTCTATCAGTCCCAATATTGGTTACCACTGCATACAGAAAAACTCAGGGATAACAAGCTCTTTATTTTTGGACATCCAAAATAACGAGAAGGGACACGTGAGCCTTTTATTTGTTATATATATTTGGTCATCAACGGTTAGGTGTGTGCATTATGCAAATTTTTACTTTTTAAAAAATAAATGTGCAATGTTGTGCTTTAATATACATGTCTGTTGTCCTTTGAAGTCCCGGGCCCACATTTTTGGTATTTGTACCATGCTGTAATTTTCCGACGTCCAGTCCGTGCACCAGAGTACACCTTTCCACCTGAATTAAAAACTGGTTGAAGGATAGACAGCAGAGAGTTTTCGTAAAAGGAACCTTTTCAGGTTGGGCAAAAGTTGTGAGTGGAGTACCTCAAGGATCGGTCCTGGGACCCGTGCTTTTTAACTTGTTTATTAATGACCTTGAGGATGGCATAGAGAGCAAAGTCTCCATCTTTGCTGATGACACTAAATTGTGTAAGGTAGTAAAATGAGAGCAGGATGTAATCAGCCCATGCATTTCACGGATGACACTTCCGGCTAGTACCGGCGGCTTATTTAACACTAATTCTGGTTGGTTATACTCCTTTATAATAGTATTATTACTGTTTATCATAGTAGTTGTATTTTTGCACTGTGTCTTATCTTGATATATGAAAGAATTGTTTGTATTTTATTTAGGCTATGATGTTCTCCATTGAACCTCCAGTGGATCATATTTTGGCGCCAATGTTGGTCTATTTAAATGAGTGTATTTGTATATCACTTGTACCTGATGAAAGGTCCAGGTAGGACCTGAAACGTCGCCTGTTCGGTCACCTTCAGCAATACAACGTTTGAAATCTTTTCATCAAGATGCTGTAAGTAGCTTTTGTACTACCCATTTGGGGATGATGTCACATTTTCTCTCTATTGCAAAACCCGTGGGGTTTAGCAATCGTGCACAATGTCATGCAGTAGCTGCAAAGGCAAACAAGATCTTATCTTGCATTAAATGGGCAATGGATGGAAGGGAAGTAAACATAATTATGCCCCTCTATAAAGCATTAGTAAGACCACACATTGAATATGGAGTACAGTTTTGGGCACCACTCCATAGGAAATACATTATAGAACTAGAGAAAGTGAAGAGCAGAGCAACCAAATTAATAAAGGGGATGGATAGTCTGATTTATGAGGAGAGGTTAGCTACATTAGATTAGTTTGTATTATAAAAGAGGCATCTAAGAGGGGATACGATAACTATGTACAAATATATTCTGGATCAATACAAGGAGCTTTCAAAAGAACTACTCATCCCAAGGGCAGTCCAAAGGACTTGGGTCATACTTTAAGGTAAGAGGAAGGGAGATTTCACCAGCAACAAAGGAAAAGGTTCTTTACAGTAAGGGAAGTTAAAATGTGGAATTCATTACCCATGGAGACTGTGATGGCAGATATAATAAATATCTTCAAAAAGGTTTGACATCTTTTTAGAAAGGAAAGGTAGACAGCAATATACCAAATAAGTAAACAGTACACATGAAGAGACGCGTGAGGTTTGGAAAGCTCTGTACATATAAAGAAGAAACCTGTGAGGTTTGGAAAACTCTGTACATATGAAGAAGAGACCTGTGAGGTTTGGAAAGCTCTGCACATATGAAGAAAGCAAACTCAGACACTGTGTGGTTTTCTCTTTAATTTGCATTATCCTGAAACAAATCAAGAGGAAGATCTTTTGGGGGGGTTCTCTTATTTTTAACACTTACAAGGCTCAGAAAATAAGAAAAGAAAAACAAAGAGTGAGAGAGAGACGAGAAAACAGAAATATAAAGGAAAACAGCAGCAAAAAAAGAACCCACTGGCATTCAAGTAACAAACAAGCTGTTATCTTGTTTCTCTTATATATATAGATTTATGTATATATAGGATTTCTTTTTAAAGGGCATGCAGAAAATAAAACAGCAACAAATTAAAACAAGACAGGCCTGAAGATTGGCCTCTTCTCTCCCTCTGGGTCACTTGTCTTATGCCTGTAAATTTTGATCTGTTTTATTAATTCTTCATGGGGGAAGGAGCTTTAAGCTTCCCCAGCTAAGTCTTTGTGGTTCTGTAGATTGCTTCCCCCCCATTAACACTTAAAGATCAGGTAGAGAGGAAGGGGGGGGGGGGAGAGTTGTAATTTCAGACGCCCCACAATCCCTGAAGGTTCGTGGGATTTGCAGTCATAAACCGTTCTTCCCAAAATATTAAGAGCTCAGAAAAAGTTCTGAAAATGCAGTTCTGTCTGTTGCATCCCATAGTAGCTTTGGATTATTTAATTCTGTCCTTCAAACTCACAGAAAATGTGATAAACCCAAAGTCTTCTGCAAAGGTACCTGTACAAAAAAAAAATATTTCCCTAAGATCTACAGTATAGTTTTGCTACACCTTCAAAATATCCTCCTATTAACTCAAACAGGGCACGTGATCTTGTCCTAAACCCAAAGCCTTTCTGGATAAGTAGTTATGTCCTATAACCTTAAAGCCAAACAGTGTGTGTGGTTCTGTCCTATACGTAAACCCAAGCTGGGAGTGTGGTTATGTCCTATAAACCCAAAGCCTTTTGGGATAGGTCATATAAACACTTGAAGAAGAAACTTGCGCAGTTTGGAAAGCTCTGTACACTACCATTTCATCCATGAAGAACTCTACTGTTGGTCCGCTGGAATGTATCACAACCTACATCGAATCTGCTACATAAACCAAAAGCCTTATCCCATAAGTAGTACTGTCCTATAAATTCAAAGCCATAGGAGACATGCGGTACTGTTCAGTAAATCCGAAGCATTATAGGCTTTGGAGTGAGGAGTCCCTGCGAATATTATTCCTCAGTAGTAAAAGGAGGTACTGTGAGTCCTGCATACTGATCCTATATAATAATAGAGGGAGCAGGAGAAGAGCCCAGGCTGTGAACAGACACTTGGCACACTCCATAACACGCCCAGGCCATGCGTTACGATTGGCTCTCCGGCTGCACACAACGGAATCAAACCATTACTTACTGGGTGGGGCAGGTTGGGACAAAGGGTCATGTTTTTATATTTTTCTTCTTTTTTTTTTTTTGTCTTGTTTCTTTTTTGTTCATTTAGTCGCATTCCTGAAACAAAGTAAAACAACACAAAGGACAGAGCAGGTGGCAGCGGTGGCCCCCTGGGTTAACTGCTTTGCGAAAAAATTAAAGTAAAAAATAAATAATGGGGTTTTTTTGTGGGGTTTTTTTTTTTTAACCTTTTTTTTTGTTTGTATTTTTGTTTTTTTCTCGTTGTTCTTTTTGGACGACTCATTTCACGTAGGACGCGCAAACACACGGAAAGAAACAGCGCCACTGAGAAGTTCACGGTTTGCTCCCCCCAGCTCCTCGAGATTTCAGACGCTCCTTCATCACCACCCACCCCCAAACAGTGGCAGAAGAGGGGGGGGCGGGGGAGTCTAAGGTCACCAATTTTTCTGCAGCAAGTCAATAGATGTTGTTAACCCCTTCAGTGCTGGAGGAGGCCACACAGGTGTGAGCCCCTCAAGCTGGGCAGGGGTCGAAAGGTTACAGGTCCAAGGGGTAAACATACAGAGGAGCCTTTACCCAAAGACCTTGTCCAGTCCTCCTGCGGCACTTCAGTCTCCATGTGTCCAGGTAGTGAATATCTGGGGGTGGGGAAGAAGTAGAGGTGTCTGGATTTTGGAGGGATGGGGGGAGAGGGATGGGAGGGAACGGCACAAGCATGCGGGCACGTGCTTTTCCTCGCCGCAGGAACACTGGGCGGCGGAGCCAAAAGGCTCTTGGCACTTCCTCTCTTCTGGTGAAGCCAGGAGGGGCGTTACTGGAGACTGCTGGAGACAGAGAGGGGGGGTGGGGCAGTGGGTTAGTGGCATAAACCCAGGAGGAACGCACAGAGTTCTGGGAGAAAAAAAACATAAGTAGACACAGGTAAAAATAAATAATATGAGATGTAGCAAGGAAGGTTATCAGTGTCCGGGACGTATAAACTGGAGCAAAATAATGGCCAAACAACCATCTCCTGAATGATCAAACTGAAAAACTCCAGTTACTTTCAATGGGGTTTACATTTCTTTTAATAAATCTGGTGCTGTTTTGTTGGCCATGATTTTGTTCCAGTTTGGGAGACTTTAGTGAATTGACCCCAAAACTGGAGCAAAAGAAATGCACTCAATTTAGAAAAGAGTCCTAATAGGAATCTATTGGATTTTGTTCTTTGATAAATCTGGTGCCGTGTTTCTACTCTACTGGTTCTGCAGCCTGGAGAACACGTTCTGTGTATGTGCATATAGCTTCTTGTGAGTTTAGGCAAGTCACTTTATTAAGTCATCAGCAAATAAAATGACAGGCTGATTTGACACTTAAATTTTTTTTTTTTTTTACCAAAATCTGACATTTGTCATTTTGAAATCAGGTTTTAAAGTCGGTTTGATTTCCTCTGGCTGCTTCCTTTTGTCTGATTTCACTATGTGCACAGGCAAAGTCCCCTTCTGTCTCCTCCACTTATCTTTATTGGATCTCTGGTAAGAACCGGGTGGGCTGGGTGCAAGGAAAATATTTGACTGACAAAAACGCCACCATACAAAGGCCTCAAAGAAATACAATTTGGAATTAATTGCCAGAGAAACAAAACCAGACAGATCTTTGCTTTTCACACGGTTATATAACTTTAAGGAAGGTTGTTTTTTGTCCATCTACATGGGATTGTACTTTTAAGATGATGGGCTAGCACTGGTGGGAGCTGAGTTTCTGGTCGAGTTTTGAAGCCTGTCAGAGCTGGTTATTAGCCACATTACCATCACTGGAGTGGTGCCACAGGAGCCCCTGAGCAGTGAAAGTGGACATTCTGCCACTTTCCCTCACGGCGATGCCAGACGCGGGTCTCCTCTGATTGGCTAGTGCGAGGCCGGCCCTGCGTGTCGATGTATTGCGTCAGGCGGATGTACGCAATGCAGGCTGCGTCCTCTCCCACCACATGAACGTGAGGGTTCAGGATGGTCGTGTGGATCGGTTTGTTATTCTTGGACAGCACTGGAGACAAGAATGAGAGCTCATTAGTTAAAAGGGAGCTAACAAGGTGCAAGGCCGCAGGGGAGCTAACAAGGGAGCAGGTTTTATGGGTCAGAGCATTACGTTGTCCGTTTAATTTATCTGGCTCAGGGAGGGGAATTAGATTTAAGTGAAGTTGAGGATAAGTGAATGAGATTGCCTTCAAATAAGTGACACTATCTTCTAATGAGTTACATTACCTTCTGTCATGTGAGACTACTTTCCAATGAGTGAGACTGCCTTCCAATGAGTGAGACTGCCTTCCAATGAGTGAGACTGCCTTCCAATGGTTGTTTGGATGTTGACAGGAAGATGGGGTGTGGTGTTGCAGGTACTGATATGATAGGTAGTTTTGTGTTGGCATGATAAGGGTTCTTGTTTTGGATGTATGAAGAAGGGGTCATATACTGGGGATAGTTGGGAAATTAGTTGTCTTGTGTAGGGGTGATAAGTAGATGGGACTCTTACGTTAGTTTTAATAATATTGGCTGAGGATTATGAAGATGTATATTATTGTTTTCATTGTATTGTGTTGAAGGATTATACTGTAGTTGTTATATTGGGGTGATAAGGAGATCTTTTATTGGGATATCTTTCAACTTCTTACAGTTCTCGAAGTAAAACCGGTGGAAATCAATCCCCTCCACCAGGTTACCCAGAGCTTCCGGTTCAAACGTGGTCAGCCCAGGGTCACATATCTTCCTGTAGGAGCAGAGAGTAAGTCAGGACCTTCATTCACACCCCTCCCCATAGCTGTACCAAACTTAGGGGATCTCACTCACCATCTCAACTCCTAAGGACAGCACCCAGAACTACTTCACCCCATTATCAATATCCCACTCAGGAGCTCCATCTAACTTTACCGCAATCTTTACTCATCTATAACACCATCCCACCATAATTAACCCCAACCTATATGTATAATGCCATTAACACCCTTTTTAAACATAAAAATATTTCCCCTTTATATCCCACCTCTCCCACCACTGATATCCGGCATCAATAAACTCCCAGAGACAGACATAATTCTCAGTCACTCACGCGTACGCCTCGAAGTCCCCGTTATTCACGGCCTCGATCAGCTGCTCTGTTATCTTGATTATCTCCTGCTTCCGAGCTGGAAAAACACACACCTACTTGTTAAAGAGAGAGTGGGAGCAACATGGGAGGGAGGGAGAAAGGAGGATTAGGGAGGGAAGAGAGAAAGGAGAAAAATGAAGGGAGGGGAGCAGGAGGGAGGTTAAAGCCAGGGAGACTGGGGACAGGACAGGGAAATCGGAGGGAAGGGAGCAGAGGGAGGAGAGCCAGAAAGGCAGGAGGAGGAAAGAAGAGGAGGATAAGTAGAGGGTTGTAAGGTAGGGAGACAGGAGGAGAGAGGGAAAAAAGGAGTGTGGGGAGCAGGGAAGAGGTGAGAGGCAGGGAGATAGGAGGAGAGATGCAGGCAGGAGGTTGGGTCATCGGAGTTTGGATCCATTGCTGATTCCTCTGCGAGTAGTGGGAGGTGAGGACTGATAGAAGTCAGTTAGAGAGATTAATAAATCTATCTTATCACAGTGTTCACAGATCTCATGTCAAAGGTGCCTATCAGAACATAAACTAAGAAAGAAAGAAAGGCGGAGGGAGAGGTTTGTTAAGAGAAGGAAAATTGGGCAGTAAGAGAATAGTGTGTGTGTGTGTGGGGGGGGGAGGGGTGATAGAAAGAGTACAGTGAGGTATGAGAGAGTGCATGATGGGGTGGAGGGGGGTAAGAGCACATACAAGGTGAGTGTTTGGGATGGTGCGTGTGTGCCAGCTCTACTTACGCTGTACAAATGGTGAATTTAGGTGGGGCTGGGAGAGCCGATGCTGCGTGTTGGAATACTGCGCCCCCTCTGCTTCTGAGCCTCGTCTGACTGTGTTAAATATATCTGTGAATCTAGCAGCTGGGAGTGGGACAGGGACAGGGAACAGAGTGACAGAAACAGAGTGACAGAGACAGGGGCCAGAGAGAGAGATAGGGGCCAAAGACAAGACAGAGATAGGGGACAGACAGGACAGAGAGACAGGAGACACAGACAGAGTGACAGAGAAGTGCGACAAGAAAAAAAGACAGAAAAAGGAAGGGCAGAGATGGGAGTCATAAAGAGAGGAGAAAACCAGGGAAAGGACAGAAAGAGGAGGAGGAGGAGGAGGAGGGAGAGCAGTAACAGATGGGGAAAAATTGGAGAAAAGAGGAAACAAATAACAAAATGAAAAAAAATGAGATAAACAGATATCAACACACACTGAGCAGAGGCACATCAGCAGTGTGTGTGACACACAACACGCAACATTTAATCACAAACAACCACACAACAAGCAGCGACAGTGACAACCTCAACATAACCAGGACAGCCAGCAACAGTGCCAAGGAGTCTGTCTCTCCCCCCACAGTGTGACACAGTAACATAGACACAGGGGTCTCATCTTGCCTGTCCTAACCACAGCAGGGAGACAGAAGATCTCACCGAGTCTGTACAACACTGTAGGGACACAAGGATCCTCTGACCCAGGAGTAAAAACTAAGGGAGCTATTAGGACAATATTGTAGAAAAATGTATGCAAATTGTGTCATCTTCAGCCTGTGTTTCTATGCATCAATAGATCAGGCTCTATGGTCCAGTTTTTGGCCTGAGTGCATCAGCTTGTGATTTGGACAGTGTAAGCAGAAGGAGTTAGATCAATGTTTTTCAACAGGGGTTCCTAGGCACCCGTGGGTTCCCCGGGCATCCCTAAAGGGTTTCCTTCTATTTTCAGGTCATTTGGAAATTGTACCAAATACAGCAGAATTTACAATGTATCTAATCTCAGGCGTTCTATTAGAGAGGGTTGGGGTTCCTTACAATGCATCTGTTCTCAGATGCGCTATTAGAGAGGGTTGTGGTTCTTTACAATGTATCTAATCTCAGACTCGCTATTAGAGAGGGTTGGGGATCCGCAAAATTTCACAATATAATTATAGAGTTCCTTAACCAAAAAATTTTGGAAACCACTGTATTAGAAAGAAGTTATCACACAAAGAATATAGTCAGATGGATCAAATTCTGCTTCACCTTTTCTCCCTTCCATCTGCGTAAAAAACTCTGCTACGTTTACGGCCCCGTCCGTAACTCTCTGGCTTATAACAATTTGTACCAGGTAGATTGAAGCTGGTTCTGATGTTACTGTTTTTTGATAAATAAAGCCGTCAAATATCACTTCATTTGCTCCAAAACTGTCCTAATGCAGAGCTCCCAAAATCTCTCTAGATTTGAAATGTCAGGAATCAACTTAGATTGTAAGCTTCTTGTGCCAGAGTGGGTTTTGTTTTGTGCACAGTGCTGTGCACACTGCCTGTGAATCCTTGGCCTATAAATCATAGGCCAAGGAATATTTCCTGCATTACAGGACCCACTGCGAATATTCAAGGGTGGTTTCCAGCATGCCCCCTTGTGTGTCAGTCCTACTTACGCTGTGCGAGAGGCGAATGGGGGAAGGACGGGGAGAGGGGCTGCTGAGCAATCGCTGGCAGTGACCCCTCAGCTTCTGGGGCCCCCGAACCCCTTCTCACTGAGCTTAAAATGTCTGAGAACTTCAGCACTAGGGAGAATGGGGAGAGACAAGGAGGGTGAAGCAAGATATAGAGAGGGGAGGGATGGGAAGAAAGGAAGAGATGAGAGAGGGAGTGATAGAGAAAGAGGGAGAGAGAAGGAATGAGATGGAGGGAGCAAAAGAGAGAGAGAGAGCGAGAGAGAAAAGAAGAGAATAATGAAGTTGAGATAATAGTGGAGGAGAGAGAATGTAAATTAGAATAAAGAAGTGAGAAAGAAAAGAGTGATGGAGAGAGAGTATGACGGGGAAAAAACATGAGACAAGCAAACTGAGAGACAGATGGAGGAGAGATGTCAAGGAAAGTTGATGAGCTTTAAGGAAGAAAGAGAGAACGGTACAAAGTAGGATGTGAAGAAAAACAGATATAGTCAGTGTGTGTGTGTTTGTCTATATATGTGTATGTTTGCGCCTGCGTATACATATATACACACACACACACACGTGTATGCTATGTGGCCCTCACATGGTAATGGAGTGCAGATTAGGGGGTTCCTAATAGAGATCCCCACTGCACAAGTTAAGCAGACTGTGACGGGACTGGTACAGGTGGGTTTGGGAGGGACCACAATGACCTGGGAGAGTACTGAGGTGAGGGGAAGTGTAGTAGGGAGTGCAGGGAGAGTGAGAGATAAAGTCACTGGTACCTGGGCAGAGAAAAGATCCTGTATCTCCAGAAGATACAGAGATAAACACAGAGAGAGAAGGAGAAATAGGTGAATGGTTGGATGGTGAGGGAGAGAGATGGAGGCTGTGCTGAAGGTAAAGAGAGGGATATATGGATGTCAGCAGGGAGGGGTAGTAAACAGATCAAGAGAGTGGTGAAAGGTACAAAAAGTGTAGTAACTGAGAAATAAATTACCCCTCCTCCCCCCCCTCACCACCTCCTATCTCCTCCCTCCTCCCTCAATCTTGCCTTTACACACTTTGCTCCCCTTTTATTCCATCTAATTTCCACACTCCCGCTCTCACTTTATAACAGATCCTTTCATTTTCTAATGTCTCCTCCCACCATCCCCCTCTCTCTCCTTATCTCTATTTCTCTCCCCCATGCTTCTTCCACCTCTCTCTCCCGATCCCCTTTTGTCTCGCTGGGCAGTACTGTAATTCCCCATCTCCTAAGGGCAGCAGAATCACAGGGGCGAGGTGGATGGAAGTAATTTGTTTTGGGTGTGGGTGGTGGGGAGGAGGGGGAAGAGGAGCACACAGAGGGGATACGTCAGCAGGACCGAGCATCACAATACCTTTCATGTCTTCATCTTCTGGGTTTGTATGTGTGCTGTCTGAGGAATCCTGAGAGAGAGAGACAGTGTGTAGGGGGGGAGGAGGGCGGGGAGGAAGGGGGGAGAGATGGGGTGGGGAAGAGAAATGGGGGGGGGTTTCATCTTGTGAGCAAAAAACCCGTGCGCTGACCAACCCACCGTTTTCATCTGTGCAGACATACCAACAATTAGTTGGTGTGTTCATCCAATCTCTCACTGTTCTGCTGCATTGTCTAGGTAGGAGAACCATTTAAAGCAGCAGTCCAAGCTGCAGTTCTCCCCTCTACCCCCCCTCTAATATGTGCATTAATATCCACACAATTATAAGTAATTAGCTAACTTGCGGATCAATCCGTTCTCCTGTGATCGATCAGCAAAGATTTGACTTGGGGGTTCACTAAATGGCTGTCAGTGTAGAAGAAGAGGACCAAAGATGCAAAGTTCTGTGGGGAAGATTATGTGACCAGATAGTCACTAAATACAATTGGTGCAGTGCTAGAGAGAGGGCAGGGCTGAAAAACGGTTGTGCCAGAGCCTGTTTCAGAAGAGGAAGGGGATGAGACTTTGTAAATGGTTGCTATAGAAACAAAAAATGCTTGTTACATTATAATACATAAAAAATGTAATTCAGGATATTTTTTGATTTTTTAAAATGCTACAAGTTTTTTTTCATAGTACAGAACCGATTTATTTAAAAAAAAAAAACGCCTATAGGATATTTCTTGGTCTGCAGCTTTCATATATCTAACGCAGGGAATTTCAAGCCGTTGCTCAGGACTCTGATCTGGACCAATTATTTTAGACCTCTAATAAAGTGCATTCCCATGGGGGTTACAAATGTATTAGGTATTCCGAATATTTGGTTGTTTGCTGATCTCTGGGGATGGGATTGGAACGCTTTAAAAATATATATGATATAAATGAATTATTATATAAATGTATATAATGTATATAATGTATTGGAAGTCTTTACATGGTTACATAGTTACATAGTAGATGAGGTTGAAAAAAGACATACGTCCCTCAAGTTCAACCTATGGTAAATTTAGACAACAGATACTTTATTCTATATCTATCTATATGTACTGCCCTTGGGATAAATAGTACATTTTAAAATGTATATAATGTTGTTTATGGGACTGAGGTAAATGAGCGCTTGTATTTTTCTGATAACTGTTTACAGGACCAACAAATATTTAACAATTTACGCGGTTTCTATTACAGAAGCAGATTCAAAATGCCAAACGAATATCCAATCGCAAAGACCACATTGTACGCAAGGTTGGTGCAATATTCAAATGTCGCCATTGGTATGTGCAATAAGCGAGACTCCATGACAGTGTATGTGGTCACCTGAATGTCACATTCTATTCTGAATGCATTGGCTTTTGATAAACCTGACTTTATAGACAGTAGGCTTCGTATGTGTTATTGTATCCAATCACCACTTATTCTATGGTATGTAGTAGGAAGTCTGGACAATGACTGTAAATGTCCATTAGTGCCTATTACATTATGAGGCCATTGAGAGGATACATTGCTGAGCTTAACTAGTTCCTCTAAGTTCTCTCGACCCATAATTTCCATTTTGTCTTTTTAGAGGCTCTCTTTCCTAACTGACCTTAAGAAAACGCTGGATGGCAAAAATCAATTGAAGACGGTTAGTATGTATGGAGATATTCTCTCAGCTGAGGCAGTATGGAAAAGGTTTTGAATATACAGTAGGTCTAAGTATAATTAAATTATAAATTATATACTCACAAAGGAAATTATTCAATACTAGCTAAATTATCCAGTTCACATGTTTTGAAGTACTCTGGAGACATCTTTCCATGTCAGACTTGAAAGTGTGAATCAATCGATAATG
>WSYH01005865.1:0-10309 GCA_036426205.1 Ascaphus truei
TCTCTGTTTTTACCGTGTGCATGATAGCTCACGGTGGTTGCTGGCACAACGATGCCAGAAGTAGCTAACCAGCGTTGGATAGCAGCAATTCGGTGTCCGCTCGAGTACATGTCCTTAATTCGCATGCTGAGCTCCTTGGAAATCTTTTTTACAGGCATTGCTGCGAGTAGAAAGAAATACAAACACAAGAATGTATATTCGATGTTTAGTATCCAATATGCAGTGAATCCACAAAATGGATGGTGTATTTATACGGTAATGACTCTCATTAGAGTACGCCCACTTTTAACACCTGTACCTGGTCGCTATGCATAAAAGGTTACACACTTTGCATAGCCCACCTGTAGACGGACGTTCACAGAGGTACACAATTGGAGACTTTTTAAGGAGAAATTATAATAGGCTATATTGTGCCTTTTCCTTTTCATCAGGAAATCATCCAAACACAGGGGGGGACAAAGCTTCTATTCACTTGGGAGTATCTCTAGTGAAAATACCATGCAATTAATTCACAACTCCCTAAGTCAAGCATGTCTCGCAGCCCCAAAACATATAGCATGAAATAAGCAGATATAAGCAGTCTCTTAATTATGAAACAGGGCAGGAAGGGAGCAGTATCCTCAGGAACACCCAGAAAAAAATACAAAAATAATCATAGTGCAGTATGAAAAATAAATGTAAGTCAAACTATGAAACTTGGCTCTTGTAGATAGCCTACTTACAAAATGTAAGATTCAAAATTGCGGGTTTGTATTAAAGATGGGTCTTTGGGTACCTCAGCTTGGGACCGCAGCATACAACAGCATACATCAATAGGGCTGGTGTCAGGCAGGATGATGTTTTCACATCGGCAGCATTTCCCAATCAGTCATATGCAATCATACAAAGATAATGGAAACAATAGTGTTTTACCATATAACACCAAATTTTATCATGGGAACGTGCAGGAAATGTACTCACAATGTATTAAATGAGCACATTCACATCAGGGTATCTTTAGGCAGTAGATTAACGGCTTGGCAGATGAAAACAAGTCCTCCACTCCACTCCACTCACTAGCCCTCCACGAGGGTGCCCCCTCGTCCGGTGTCGGATGGATGGCGTCTGTCGTCACTTCCTGGCCTGGCGGTGACGACTTCCGGTAGGAGCGGGTAGATCGAAGGGTAGGAGGAACGCCGGACCGCAGCTATGCCTCCGTGGATGCAGCAGAAAGACAGCTACCAGACAGTGAATACAGCTGGGCTCTGCTAACTGGCTGAACTTGCTTGGCTCAACGCGTTTCACTGCATACCGCAGCTTCCTCAGGAGCAATGATTATGTCCCCTACTGGGTGTTATTTAAATAGCCTATTCAATTAAGGCAATTAATTATTCAATCAGACATGATTACACTCAAAATAGTTAACATAATTACACACAGTGTCTCCCAAGATGGGTACATAATCTCTGTGGTCCAAAAAAACGACGCATAAAATACATAAATAAGTTTATTTAATAGAATATAAAAAAAGGTTAAGATGCCTACACAGATTAAAAAATAAATAATACAATTTAATTGATAGTGGGTCACTTGATAATGATGCTTGGTGGAGGGGGGTGGGGGGGAGAGAGAAAGAGACATGAGTTAATAATGAGTACTAGGTTCAGAGGTCACAGGGTTAGACAAAAGCATATTAAAATTAATAAAATACAAATTCATAATATAAAGTAGTAATACAAAACTGACATGAATTAATAAAGAAAGAAGAAGGAGAGTGCAATAATAGTAACTAGAGGAAAGGTTCAATCTCAAAGTCAACATTGAGACCATGAGGTGTCAGTGTATTAAGTTTATGCACCCAGTACATCTCTCTTTTGCTTAAATCTAAATTTCTGTCCCCGTCCTCTCCAATGTTGTGCAACATGTTCTATGGCAGTAAATTTCAGCCCTTTTACATTGGAGTTATGGAAAATGGAAAAATGTTTAGAGACATTATGTGTCTGCACACTGCGTCTTATATTGCTTAGGTGTTCTAAAATGCGTATCTTAATGGCTCTTGATGTTTTTCCGACATATTGTAGCCCGCATGGGCATTCCAGGAGGTAGATTATGTAATTAGAGTTACAGTTCATGTACTGTTTTATTTTGTAATCCTCATTTTTATTATTACACTTGAATCCCTTTTTGTCTTGCTGTTTGTGTTCACGGGCTTTACAGGAGCCACAGCCATGGAACCCTTCCAATTTCTGGAGCCATCCATTCCTATTCGTCTCTAGTTTTTTAATATTACTAGGAGCTATCATGCCCTTTAGATTTCTTGCCTTTTTAAAAATCACTCTGGGGCGTTCTGGCATTTCGTCCTTCAAGATCGGGTCGTTCAATAAAACATGCCAGTGTTTTTGTATTATTTTCTTGATATTATTTGACTCTTTATTAAAAGAAGTTAAACATGCTGTGTCAAAATCTGTGTTCAAAGATTTTTCTTTATTTTTAGGTACTATTAAGTCCTTTCTATTCAGACCATGAGATCAATCGGATATGCTCCATAATTCGCACTTTGAGGTTCCTAATGGTTCTTCCAACATATTGGCTACCGCACCCGCAAGTGTTGAGGTAGACAACAAGTCATTCTGTTTCATTTTTTTCACAACAAGGAAGTAATTTTCCCTATCAGGAGAGGCCTAAAGAGCAACGCCAGCAGGGAGCAAGGTCTCGTTATGAACAACCAACTGGGACATCAGAGGCCTATGATGACGGTCCCTCAACGAGCTATTCGTCAAAAAACGAAAAGCGACGAGAAGGGGGAAGAGGAAATCAGGGAAAAGGAGCACCACACAAGCGGAAAAAGAGCTTTTGAATGGTGTTATCAATTTATCAAACGTTGAACTTTCCTCAGATGAACTTTCTCTTCTAACTAAAGGGTTAAAGTTCGCACCAGAGTGTAAATTCAATATCTTTGATACTGTAATTGATTTACATAAGTTTATTCGAAAATGCACCTTAAAAAAGTTCTATGACGCTAGAAGTTCTAATACTACTGTTACAAATACTCAGAATGTTGAAGATGTCTTTAACCCCTGTTTATCCTTTAAGGAACACTATACCATCCAAGACTTGGAAGAACTGGGGGGTGATCCGGTGGAAGAGTACAACCCAGATAACTTCTTGGGGAGAAGACCATCTGGTCTCAAGAAAAGGTCCCTGTTTTTTCCCACATTTATGAAAGGGAAATACCTATCTACTTTTGAAAGCTTAGTGGAGAGGGACCTTATGCTTCTAGAAAGGGGCTTTACTTTTGATACCCCGCGTTATACGCACTATAAAGATAATCTCACTAGAGGTGAAAGTATTGCACTAGATGAACTAAAGAAGAACAAAAATTTGATTATTAAGAATGCGGATAAAGGGGGAGCGATAGTGGTGCAGCATAGGGATGACTATCACAGGGAGGCCTTGAGACAGCTCTGTGATACTTGTTCCTATGCTGTACTAACAACAGACCCCACTAAGAGATTTCAGGGGGAATTAAAATCACTCCTTGACGAAGGAACTATGTTATGTGTTCTTGATGAAAATGAGAGAGAGTTCTTATTTAATGCTACCCCGACTGTTACAGTGTTTCACCATCTCCCGAAGATTCACAAAACTTTGATCCACCCTCTGGGGAGGCCTATAATATCCAGTATTGGATCTTTGGGAGATGGTGTCTCACGCTATGTCGATCGGTTCTTACAACCCATTGTGAAATCTCTGCCCTCTTTCATACTTGATAGTGGAGACCTCCTGACATATAATGATCAAATTGTATGGAAACCTAATATGATCTGGGTCACTCTGGACGTGACGTCCTTGTACACAATGATTACACATGAATATGGACTGTCAGCTGTTGGTCACTTTCTTTCACGCACAGATATATCACCAGCACAGACAACATTTTTATTAGATTCTATTCACTTTTCATTAACGCACAATTATATTTTGTTTGATGGGGTTCACTATCTCCAAACACGTGGTACAGCCATGGGAACGAGCTTCGCTCCCAGTTACGCCAACCTCTTCATGGGGTGGTGGGAGTCTGTCCACGTGTTTGGAGATGGGAACAAATTTAGGGAGCACATTTTCTTTTATAAACGTTTTATCGACGATCTTATTTTCATTTGGGAGGGTGATGTCACTTCACTTTTATCTTTTATTAACACTTTAAATACTAATGTTTATAATCTCAACTTCACGTACACATATAATCACCATCACATTCACTACTTATACCTATACATTGACATGAATTTATCTATTCAATCCCACATTTATCGCAAACCTAATTCACGGAATACTTTCCTACGTGCCAACAGCTGTCACCCAGGGCCCCTCCTTAAAGGTATCCCAAAGGGCCAATTCATTCGCATACGGCGTAATTGTTCCAACGAGGAAGACTATAATGAACGTGTAAAAGAACTGTTTGATCGTTTTGTGCAACGGGGCTACAAACCAGATGATTTAAAAAGGGCCATTCAGGAGGTCTCGTCTACCAATAGATCAGAATTATTCCACCGCTCAAAGAGAGGCTTAAGATTTAATGATACACCCCTGTTTATTACCTCATTTAGCTCCCAAGCTGAACAAGTCAGATTTATTCTTAAAAAACATTGGTCGGTACTTTCCCTGGTCCCCATATTAAAACAATATATCACTGCAGGTCCAAATATTGTTTATAGGAAGGCCAAGACGGTTGCGAATTCTTTGACCCCAAGTCTCTTCTCCTCACAAAAGGTACATTGTAATACAGCTCCTAATGGCTCTTTCCCCTGTGGGAAATGCAAAATTTGTGGTTACATTAATAAATCAAACAAATGTGTATCCAGTCAAACTGGAAAATCTCATGCCACTAGATCATTTATCAACTGCAAATCCACATATGTTGTCTACCTCATCACTTGCGGGTGCGGTAGCCAATATGTTGGAAGAACCATTAGGAACCTCAAAGTGTGAATTATGGAGCATATCCGATTGATCTCCAAAGGGAATCTGGACCATTTCTCTTTTTTATTGTACTCCTAGGCTGAACTATCACTGCGTTTTTTTGCAATGTTCAGCTATGGGCTAAATGTGTTTGTCTCTTTTTTTTAAAACTAATAAAGTTGTTGTGTAAAAAAAAAAATGTAAAAAAATGTATTTGTTAACCCCCTTCCGCCTCTATCCGATAGGAGCCCAGCTGGCATGCGTTCCAGGGTAGAAACGGACGCATCTCAGTGACGTGGTCTCTGCTCTCCAGGACTTGTGCCAGAGGGGGGGCGGTGTCACGGAGATGCGACGCGTCACTGGCGCGCATGCGCAGTGTACTCAATCGGGCGATTTTGGCGCGAACTGGGGCTATTAAAGGTAAGGAGGTTGTGTTATGTGATACACCTTGATAAAGTCCCGTGGGACGAAACATGTCGGTGTGTGGGCTGTGTTTCTGTCCCTGTGCACTTATTCAATAAACCACCCTCAGTTTTAGAACGGAGTTGTGCCCTTCATTTTTTCTACAGGACCCTTCCTGCAGATTTTTAACCCAGCTGTGCTCCTTGCTTCTCTACATTCTGGTTCCTTCTATCAGGACTGCACGCAGTGGAACTTCGCCTGGATGGATTTCGTATTCCTATACACTTAATGGAAAGGTAATGGGCAGTAGCCCTCATTTATTGTTACCTTGGTCCCTATTTAGGGAAGTGTATATGTTAAGGGGGGTAAGCAGGGTAAACCATATCTGCGGTAGTCGTGCTGACTGACCGCTAGGTCCCATGTATATGTCCCCCCTTGACTCTGTATTACACAATGGCGGAATGATTTACTGAAGTTCCCATCTATCTATATGTTGATATACAGCTTGTGAGTCCATACAGGTGTATGAGCGTCAATCTCTACGTATACACATGCCTTTGCGAACTGCGTCATATCTTCTGGGTGCCTGATTGCGAGGTATTTGCCGTTCTTTTGCACCAGGAGCTTAAACGGGAAGCCCCATTTATATTTAACCTCTTTGTCACGGAGCAGTGCGGTCAGCGGCTTCATTTCTTTACGCCGGTTGACCGTGACTTTGGATAAGTCATTGTATATTTGAAGTGGGTCGTCGTTGAACTTGACTGGCTCTTGGGCTCGGCAGGCCTCCATTATCTGCTCCTTTATTGAATATCGATGGAGGCGAGCTATAACATCTCTTGACCGGTTAGGGTCGTCAGACCTTGGTCCCAGGGCTCGGTGGGCCCTATCCATCTCCAGGTCTTTGTGGGTGAGGTCTGCACACAACGACTGGAAAAAGTCTAGGAGGTAGGATTTGATCTGACCAGGAAGAACCGATTACGGTATACCATGGATTCTGATGTTTTGACGTCTGCCACGATTCTCCTGGTCTTCTAGGCTGTCCCCCAGGCTGCTCATTTCTGCTCCCAGTCGGTAAATCTCGTTCGCCGCCTCCTCTTGGGACTGCAGGGTGTCGGCCATTTTGGTTTCCAAGGCCGTGGTGCGCTCCGTGAGGCCCGTTATTTCTTGTTTTAGTCCGGTGACCGCAGCTCTTAAATCTGCCTGCAGTGAGGTATGAAGTTTATTTCGCATGGAGGCTATGAGCTCCTGCATGTAGTCTCTGGTGAGCCCTTCTTCTGGTGGCGGAGGCGTTTCAGTGCGGTCGCGCTCCGTTGCTGCCTGTTTGGTCCCGCGTGCGTTTGTGGAGCCGGCGCCATCTTGGCTCTTTGAGACAGCCTCTGAGCTCCGTTGCGAGGGAGAAAAGAATCGTGTGACTCCCTGGGCCATTTGGGCATTCGGTCTGCCCGTCATTTCTGCCACGGGTGTTGCCTGCCAGGTATTTTGTTGATTCTGCTGATTTTTTTGGGGGGGAAAGCGTTTATTTCGCTGATATTATGAGAGGGTCTGTGGAGCTCCTCTCCTACACGACCGTCCTCATCGGCGTCCTGGACACGCCCCCAATGGAGACTGTTTTAAGGTGAAATTAAAAGGCTTTATTGCGCCTGTTGCTTTAAACAAAGCAAACATGTAAATCAACAAACAAAATCCGCTCCACTCTGGAGTATTGTCACGATAGCTTATGACAGGTTGTAATTTACACCAAATAACTGGGTTTGAACTGAACGAGGCTTAGATATAATAAAGTATATTTATTCCTTTGGATAGGTGAACACACAATATAGTACAGTAACAGACAAGAAGTACACTTACTTTGGGGATGGGGGATGAGAAGTATGTTGCATAGCAATTCTCCCGCAATCAGGTACAATCAAGATGATATAAGAAGACAATGGGGATAGGGATTACCACAGTTTATATATCTTTTGTAACCCTATCCTTAACATTAAGTACAGGTGATTGGACTTCAATTACCTGTAGCCACTCTCTAACGTGGGAACACATTTTGATACATGCCCCCCTGCTAGTTGGCACATGCGCATTAGAACTCTGGGGTCTCATTTCTGTAGCCCCACATTTGCATCAGGGATACCAGCCAGTCTACTAAATGGAATTTCTGGCAGGATACTCTTTGTTGTAAGGTGTGAAATGGGACACTTACAGACTGCTCTGGTTTGAGTCATCTCCCCCCTCCTGTAAACAGTGTAGGTGATAAACCCCTTTGAACAGCACTTAAATTCTAGACATAAGGGCGCTTCCCTGGCCAGTTGCTGCCTTGTGGCCAAAGGAATTTCCTCTGGTTCCTGTCCATACCTTGGGACACAGTATTAAAGATAAAACACAAACATATTAAAATATCCGGTTCCGTTGGGTCCAGCGGATCCAAACTTCCCAGTTCTCAATGTCGGAACTGGGACACCCTAGGGTCCAATTTGCGACTTGCTACGACCTTCGGAACCGGAGTTACACAAATACACCTTAAACCGTTTCCTATTTTAATACAAAAAACTCCGCTGTAAATTAAATCACGGTTTTTCACTAAATCCCCATTGAAAGTCTATGGCGGCGGAGCCCGTTGTTTTCAATGGGGATTTAGTGAAAAACCGTGATTTAATTTACAGCGGAGGCTGAGCTACTTCCAGGACCTCTGGATGCTCAGCTTCATATGCGGTGATTGCAACAACCATGTCCTCGACCTCCTGGTCCACATATTCAAGTCCATAAGCACGGCACTTGTCTCTTAGCTGATTTCTAGTACTCAGGTAATAGATGTTCTCCGCTTCACTCATGGCTCTGAGTTCTGGGTCGCAGCAGTGAGGTGGTGTGACAACTTGCGTTACTTGTTGCACTACTGTGTGTTCAATACCTTTAGTCCCAGGAACTTGCAATTACCATCAAGTTCCCACTGGATCACAGTACTCCGCAGAATACTGTAATCCAGGTCCAGTTCAGTCCCGCCAGCTGCCACCAGTTTTATTAATACGCCTGTGACGATAGCTTCCACAGGCTTATTAATATTACACAAAAATAATTGGGTTTGAACTGAACGAGGCTTAAGATATAATAAATTGTATTTATTCCTTAGAATAAAGGTGAACACAACAGATAATGCAGTAACAAACAAGAAGTACACTTACTTAGGGGTTGGGGAATGAGAAGTTAGATGTAGCATTTCTCTCAGCAATCAGGAAATCATTCAGGTGATATCAGGTAACCATATCAGCAAACGAAGACAAAGGATATATGGGTGGACAGCAGTTTATAAACCTTTTGTCCCTCTATCTGTAACATTAAGCACCCGTGATTGGTGTTCAATTACCTCCAGCCAATCTTTAACATGGGAACACATTTCAACACATGCCCCCCTGCTAGCTGGCACAGGCGCAGTAGAACTCTGGGGTCTCATTTCTGTAGCCCCACATATGCAAAGGGAATGCCAGCCAGTCTACCTATTTGGCTTTCTGGCAGGAAAACCTTTGTTGGAAGGTGTTAAATGGAACACTTAAGAACTGCTCTGGTTTGAGCCTCGGATAAACAGTGAGGGTGACAAAACTCTTTGAACAATACTTAAGTCCTAGACATTCGGTCGCCTCTCCGGCCATCTGCTACATTATGGCCAAAGAAATTGCCTCTGGAATTTATCCATACCTTAGAATACAGTATTAAGCATAAAACATAGACGTATTAAAATATCCGGTTCCGTTGGGTCTAGCAGGTCCAAACTTCCCAGTTCGCATTGCCAGAACAGGGACACCATATGGTCCAAAAAGCGACTTGCTACGACCTAAGGAACTGGAGTTACACAAATGCACGTTAAATCATTTTAATACAAAAATCTCCACTGAGAAAGAAATCTCAGCTTTTCATTAAATCCCCATTGAAAACAACGGGCAGCTCCGCCATAGACTTTCAATGTTAAATCGCCGCTATTGAAGTCAATGGGGTTTTTCTGCCATTGAAGTCTATGGGAAAAGTCCCGAACTTCAAGGGGGTCCATACTCCGTCGGGTTGGTCCAAGCGGGTCAAGGATGGTTCTGCAGCGATGCCGGAGCAGTGGCTACAGATACCCCAAACCCTGATCCGCTGGACCCTCCGGAACCGGAGCTATGGAATACCAAAATTCAGTTTTTTCCACTTAGTCATTTTTCAGAGCCGTTTTTGCCGCCGCCGGCAAAGCCTATGGCGCGACCCGCTCTATCTGGTTCGACCCTTATCGGGGGTCCAGGATTCAGGGACCCGGTGGTGGTCGAGTGGGGGGAAGTCCAGGAACTAGGGGCAAACAGAATTTTATTCCTAGGTGCTCTAGAACTGTTTATTCCCACGCTAATTGACGTTGAACTTGACTCAAGTGATTTTAACTCTTTTAAAGGACATTGTATCCGCTTTGCGGTTTGCGGTCTGGACGGCAGCCAACTCTTTCTTCAAAAGGGTACCTCGAGGCTACTCCATTGAAGTAAATGGGCCCATTGACTTTCAATGGGAAACCGCCGCTCTCCCTCTCGGACGCCACCTGCTGGTCTTTACAGGAAACAGGACTAAAACAGCACAATCTTCCATTGGAATGCATTGAGCCCTAATGGCGGCCAATGGGGACCTGCAAAATGGTGCCTGAAAAGGCGGGAAAACTACACAAAGAGCTATAATCATTAAAGAACTATTAACCCTTGTGCTCCCGGATGGATTCTAGTGTGTGTGTGATGCAGACACTGATTAACACAGACATTACAATGGAACAGGGGTACAGGGGAAAATACATTTACAGGTCATAATAAGGGTTAAATCACATTTCTGGACCTCAGTCCAGTTAACCCCTTGTCTCCCTGGTGTGGTCAGGGGTGGCCAAATGGGGTGCGACCCCTTTAATACCGGGCCACCCCCTTTCTCCCTCTACAGTGGGTGACTGAGTGGGTGGGTGACTGAGTGGGGGGGG
>WSYH01005865.1:18834-31084 GCA_036426205.1 Ascaphus truei
ATATCTACATATACACACGTACTTAAACTCTGATGCAGACAGGGAGTTAACCAGACTGAAAAATAGACACTGAAATGTATGGGGAAAAAAAAGAGAAAACCATTTGCAGGTGTGTGTGTGTATTTCATTATATGGCTGTGTAAGCACTATTTTCATAAAGCGGACAATGTTTCTTTCCTCAACCCACATTGTTTTTTAATTAAAATTCTACACTTGTTTTGAGAAAGTAGATAAAAGTAGCTTAATGTGGCTTTCACAGTGAAATGGCTATCAGAAACCACAAATGTGAACCAATTATTTCGACAACTCCAATTGGTGTTTGAAAAAGGAGTAAAAGAAGAAACATTTTGTGACCTTGAATGGAAAGACACTAAATAGATAACATTCTAATAGTTTCAGCATTCTGAGCAGAGAACATTGAAGTACACTCAAAATTTCTGTGAAGCTGCAATGGCTGAGGATATAATTCAAAACAGCCATCCACACAAAGGCTATAAAATGATGATAGCGGAGGCGATCGTCTCAACTGCGGAACACAAAGCCAACGTGGGGCAAATCTATGATTTGATTAGAACAAAGTATCCTTATTACCAAGAACCTGGGCGGGCGCGAAATTTTAAATCCTCTTAAGATTCACTTTATCAACTAATGAATGTTTTGAACGTGTGCAGGATAACCTACAAGAAAGGTATGGTTTTTGGAAGATTGCTAAGGAAAATAAAATCACCGTGGAACACGGCACATATATTGTGCTAAATAGCATATTTATTCCTAATAATAATAGCAATGGATCCGCTACTACTGTTCCGTGTGAATCGATACCTGCTGCAATATCTGCACCCTCCATTCCTGAAACACACATTCTACAAGAACATAACTACTATGATTTTTTACCAAGCCTTTCTGCTGCAAACGCATTCGAATGGGCACCCGAAGAAATGAACGTACCTCCGGACCAATTGTTTGAAGAAGGCAGTGGCGATTCCTATGAGCGCTTCATGGAGGAGATGTGTGTCATACAGGATTCAGCGTTTGGGTCAACCATGGATGCAAATGCATTGGTTTTCTGGAGCGACCAGTTGCAGGCAGACGAAGTGTTACTTCTACAAGAATGGTAAATATAACAATCGTTATGCGTTGACTCAGCGTTAAAAGTTTTTTTTTTCTAACCACCATTTTTACTTTAAATGCGTGGATACAGCGTAACATTGCAGACTGCATAACATGTAGCGATCACAAACACATTGTTTCCTATTACAATATAGTAGAACCAGAAAGATTAGTACACATTGCTCACGGAATAAATATACGTACTTTCCTATCCCTTTAAACATATTAGCAACATGTTACCATAACTGTAACACACACCTGTTTTTTTATCATGCAACATCTAAAAAAAAACGGGTCGACCACGTATGACGTGGGACCCTTGTCATGTGCCAAGGCGTCCTTAAAAAGGATTACGGATGTAAGTCCCGCCCCCAAGCAACGTGCACGCGTCAAAGCCTATTGGCTGTGTTGTTTTGTTATAGTTACGGTAACTGCACTGTGTCATGCGTGCGCGTCTGTGTTTGTGGTCGTGCACTGGGCGTTAGCCGAATGTTAATTGAGTGGGAGGAGTGTTTGCGTGCGCTTCACGCTGGCTTAACATGACGTCACACGTATTGCATTTGCGCATTGTGTTAACGGCCGTGCTTTCTGTCCACACACGTCTGTTTAAAAAGAATACAGATGTACTCGTTTAGAACGAATGTAGTTTCGCCTTCATTGTATTTGAAAGAAATATTTTATGGTTAATGGTATTTACAACATGTATTGAACGCACAACGTACGCATTGTTTTGCGCATGCGCTAACACTTAGTCGACCCAAGCGTGAAGTGCGTGCGCACAGTAAGATGTGCGCGCACATTTTTAAGTATACAGCCAACGTTAAGTTCATATACATAGTTATGCATGCTACTAATTTAACAAACGAATACATAATGATGTATACTTGTACTTCTAACATATAAGTGACTGACGTGTGTATCTAAACAATCATATAGAGATGTGTAACGCGTTGTCACGGATACATATATAGTAAGGTGCCATCTTTGACCATCATGTGTTTGCTGTATTTCAGAGATGTCGGGGAAGATACAATCGGATCAATGTATGATTTCAGAAGAGTCTAACTTTATATGAGATGATTGTGAGGAGGAGCCACCGACTACTATACTACATATGGAACTAATTTTATATTGCTTGCAGCGCTTATTAACAAACAATTAAAAATGTGATACCCTTATGCCTATATTGCATAAGCACTTAATTAACATAATGATGTTGCAAAACAGTGCAGCTAGAAATTTTCTTGAGTGTTCTTTAATTATTACTAACATTTTATGGCATGGTGTGTTTTATATATAACAACCATTCCCACTCTGCTAACACATTTGTGTATTCTAATGGACTGTCGAAACTATGTAATAATAATAATAATAATAGCATGTTCTTGTATAGCGCTACTAGTTGTACGCAGCGCTTTACAGAGACATTTTGCAGGCTGAGGTCCCTGCCCCGTGGAGCTTACAATCTATTTTTTGGCGCCTGAGGCACAGGGAGATAAAGTGACTTGGCCAAGGTCACAAGGAGCCGACACCGGGAATTGAACCAGGCTCCCCTGCTTCAAACTCTCTGTGCCAGTCTGTGTCTTTACTCACTGAGCCATTCCTTCTCCCAATGTAAAGGACACTTACAACCAACTAGCCATTTATTGTTAAAAATCTCTTGTTACATGGGTATGTTGATTAAATGGTTTGGGACTGTAGCAAATAATGTTATTGGCAAGATGTTGTGGTCCCCTACAATGCATGATGTTATGAATATTACATCAACATCATGTAATGAAGTACGTTTATGTGTATATTTCATGTACCAAACTAAGTATAGTTTACTGTGTTTATTAAACGTTCTAAACATAAATAGTACAGTCAATATGATGATATAAGCTACCATAATAAACCTGCTGTTATCATTTGTCGGTGTTATACATGTAGGTCACATCAACACACATGTGTGACTTATACATACACATGTGACAATGTTTAATTAATGTTGACAAATAATTTATAGCATTAATAATCACCTACATTGCTAAATATAAGATGTACAACGCATTGCTGTGATTACAGGCATTCATGCATGGAGTGTTATGATCAGTCAATTGCATCCGTGATTAATGAGCTCCCGTAAGTAAAAAAATATCTACAGTTATACCCTTCTCTCCAAACACCTCTATATTACATTAATGGAAATTATAAGGGAACATACATTAAATGTGATGAAATGGGAGTAATCATTTTATAATACAATGCACATTAAACCTCATTAGTAGCTAAATGCATGTACATGATACAGAAAGTACATGTATGTAACATTTTTCGTTTACCAATATGTTGGATTTTTACTTCAAATAATTATACGAATATTGAGGTACACACATCTAATGACAGATGTCAGCAAATATACATACCATGATCAGTCATACTGGAGATATACCTATAATGCAATGGAACAATATATAAATTGCAAACATTGACATGCCATCTTCAGTACCGTAAGCAACACAGCAAAGTGTGTATTTGGTGTTAAATGTGCAACACCATGTATATTTTATCACATTCAAAATGTAAACCAGCCTGGTGTACACATCATATGGATGTACATGTTACACTGCAACAATAACATTGTATGTAACCATACTGCAAGAATGAATGACTATGGCCATACTATGTGTATTGTGTTTGCATAAGGAACAACACAATGCTAAAATATTACTGCTTTGTTACACCAGTTGTATTCACATACACACAACTAATTTACAATGGAAGAGGGATTATATAACCTGTGCAACAATAACATACCGGTGCCACATCCCTTTGTGCACACAGCAGAGAAAAGAAAGGTGTGCAACCCATATTCATCTGTGTCCTAACAGAAGGTTATATAAAGAAACATTATTGTTAATATAACATAATTAATCTATAAAAGTAGTACTAGGAACATATATGTTTTTACTTACAAGAAAAAAACGAATTTATGAGATTCTGGCGTGTCTGGCCACCACTGGCTGTTTGTTCATTTTCAGCAGCAACATGGGTGGGATGCTCGTCTACCAAAGGCTCAGCTATGTCTGATTGTACATTGTGTCTGAGTGCAACATTGTGCAAAATGCAACAGGCAAGGATAATATCAGACACTTTTTGAGGCTTGTATAGAAGAGCCCCACCAGTTCTGTCGAGACACCTAAATCTGGTCTTGAGTAGGCCAAATGTCCTCTCTATAACAGATCTTGTAGATATATGGGCTGCATTGTACCTCTCCTCTGCTTCAGTTTGAGGGTTTAGCACCGGAGTCAAGAGCCACGGCCTAATTCCGTATCCTGAGTCACCTATAATCAATGGAGCACACTTAAGCTTACATTAGTGATAAGATTCTACAATGAAAACATTCCTAAAGAAAAATGTGTTTTGTGTTACAACATCCAAATCTGTACTCACCCAGCAGCCAACCATGTTCAAAATGTCCCTCTTCGAACGCATGGAAGACTGAAGAGTTCCTCAGGATAGAGGAATCGTGACTGGAACCAGGGAATTTGGGTACCACATGCATTATCCTCATCGTGGCATCACATACCACCTGTACATTCAGTGAATGGTAGTGCTTACGATTACGGTAAACATGCTCACTCTGACAAGGTGCAATCAAAGCAACATGTGTGCAATCGATTGCACCCAGCAACACTGTATCACCCTGCTATATTAAAAAAGCCATTCCTGACTTCCAGCCACTCTCGTCCGCCTTTCCTGTAGGAAAAAGAAAATATAATATCCCTACGCTCTATTGAGTGCATAGAGCAAACGGTAAGGTCCGGAAATGTAGATTGCGAACCCTCCCACCCACCACTAGCACACAGTTGTCTGGAATGACGCGGGAAGCAAGATAATGTAATGGCACAGCATTTTAACTACAGCCCAGGGACTGCACGACCCTGGCTGTCACAAAATCTAAATCTCCCTTTATCTCCTCATAAAGAGATAAGATTGCTGCTGAACTCAAACGACTGCGACTTACTATCTCCTCCTCACTATCCCTCTAACAGGGTTCTCTCCTATACACACCGGACGAGGACAACTTGTCTCCTCATGTCTTCTCCTCTGATCTCCTGCCCTCTACTCTACTCTCTCCTCTCCTCGGCCTGTGCCCTCTCCTTCCCCTTCCTTCTCCGCCGTCGCCTGTCCCTGTCACTGTCCTGCTCGTGTCCTCCCAACCCTTGCCCTATGTCATTCTCTGATCGCAAGCATTTCATGCAAAGAATGTTCCTCCCCGTCTCCTACTCATCGCAACTTTTGAAATGAGTAGCTGTGATACACAGGTAATGGGCATCCTTTAAATAGGTTATGTGAGGATGTCCAGGTTGGACATAGTAAATGCAAGGTGTTCATTTACATTTAAAGTACTTGTGTCCCAGCTGTCTCCTTTGATCAAAGAAAGTATTTGTCTTTGTGTATTCAGCAGAGGAATCATGATATTTGACAATAATGTAACATGAAGCTTTGTACAAACATTAGCTTGCAAAATAATTGTGTATGTGCATGCTGCTCACTTCTGAAAGCAACAGCTCGAGTCAATGTAAATTAACACAACAAGCCTGAGATTGACCGTGGAAAAAGTTTACTGTAACATGTGTTACATTATTCATGTTATTGTCACATGTTTAGCAACAATGAATTGTCGTGTGCATATGCATGCTTTATGTAATAGGATAGTTGCTATGAATTCAGTTTGAAAGGTGTCACACTGATTATCTACGTGTACACTGTGTGTACAAGTTAATTTTAAGTGCTTGTAATACAACGTTTACGCAAGTAACATGCATGTGATTGAGTGTTCCCAATAAGTGACGTCATGAAAAAAGGGAGGAACCAAAGTACAATGTAAACATGAGAAGAAAGATGTACATGAACGTTTTAAAGATGCGTCACACATTACAAACAGCATTGTGTAATGTAAAGCACATGAAATATCCGTGTATGTGTTAGATGTGTGACATGTGTATAACTCATATAAATAATTGTCGCTACGTCTCAGTAAATGGTGTGATATGATGTGAGTTCTCCTTTAAGAGTTTGAGTATAGATTTTTCCCTTGACACATCATCACATGATGAGTAATGTGACACGCAAATGATGAAAACATCTAAAAGTACAATGTAAATCAAATAATACACGTCAGGTGTGACACAATGCAGAGAATGGCCCCCACACTGTTATGCTAATCACCTTTGTATTGTGAGCAATGGAACGTAAACAGTACTACTGTATAATGTTATACGTCCCCGCTCCATTGACTCCATTGATGTACAGAGAGTTTTTTTTTTCTAAGTGCCGTTCCGGCAGCCTTAGCGATCATTCTCCCCTCCAACTTGCCACTTTAGTTGGCGGGAGAAATTGGCGCATAAATCTCATTTCTTAGTGCCGATCAGCCCCGATAGCTGATTTTGCTAACGTGAATCCAGCCGATTTAAAAAAGTGCGATAAGTGCCGAAAACTACTTAACGGCAGCAGACTGGCCATAACAAAATATGTCGGCTACGAAACCTGCCGAAATCAAGCACTTATCGGCGCTTACTGAATCTCAAACCCATTTTTGCTATAAATGGCGAAAAAATCCTTATCAACGCTTACTGCATAGACCCCATAGTCATTTTCCTGAGCGTTTCTGTCCTGTCTGCCGCCAGCATTGGAACCTATGGCCGACCCCTCTCCTCTCGGCACGACCTTCTCGGGGGTCCAGGATTCGGGGACCCGTTGGTGGTCGAGTGGGGGGAGGTCTAGGAACTAGGGGCAAAAAGAATTTTATTTCTAGTGCTTTCATAACGGTTTATATAACCTTCCCCACGCCACTTGTCCGTTGAACTTGACTGCTAAGTGATCAAAGCTCTCTTATAGAAAAAGTATCCGCTTTGCGGTTTTGCGGTTTTGCGGTTTGGACGGCAGCCAACTCGTTCCTGGAAAGCGCCGTCGAGGAATCTCCATTGAAGTCAATGGGCCCATTGACTTACAATGGGAAACCGCCGCTCCTCCTCTCGGACGCCACCTGCTGGTCTACACAGGAAACAGGACCAAAACAGCAAGATTTGCCACTGAAACGCATGGAGCTCCAATGGCGCCCTATAGGACCATGCAAAATGGTGCCTGAAAAGGCGGGAAAATTACACAAAGGGCTATAATCACTAAAGAACTATTAACCCTTGTACTCCCGGATGGATCCTAGTGTGTGTGTGATGCAGACACTGAGTAAACCAGATATTACAATAACGCATGGGAACAGGGGAATATACATTTTCATGTCATAACAAGGGTTAAATCACATTTCTGGACCTCAGCCCAGTTAACCCCTTGTCTCCCTGGTGAGGTCAGGGGATGGCCAAATGGGGTGCAACCCCTTTAATACCGGGTCACCCCCTTTCTCCCTCTACAAGTATATATACACTTTTGATCCAGCTCTCTAACTGCATGGTTAGCCCAGCGATTCACCAGCCCAAATCATAGAGACATTCATATACTTAGATAGACATAGATAATAGTCTTAAAAGAAAAGTCTTATCTGCTAGCTGGGTTGCTGTAGGGGAAGGCTTCTTTGTTCTCCTGGTGTCCACACCCGTCTGTGATAAGGCAATGTCAGGATCCAGGTATAGAAGTATTATCCCCTGTGTCTTGTTGTCAACTTGCAGTCTCTTTTGGCAGGCTCAAGACGTCTGTCTCCTTGTTCAGCCCAGTTGTGGACTAAGGAGTCTTTCTTTCTGTCTCAGAGGCAGGCTTTTTCTAACCCCTGTAATCAGCCAGGTGGTGTTAGTTAATTGCCTACCAGCAGTTAACCACCACACTGCTGGATTAGAGGCACATTTGTGAACAGGGATAAGTCCCCTGTTACATACCTCCCCTGTTTGTGGGAAGCTCGGGATTGCCACGGCCAAAGCCCATCCTTACACTCTCATTCGACATCTGTGACTTGAATGAGAGTGGATGGAGGAAGAGAACCCTCAGTCCTGCTGGGATTGGAGCCCTTTCTCCAGTTTATTTGGGTCTCCTTCCGAAGGTGCTTGAGATCAGCACTCCTCAGTCGCTCGAGGAGGACTTTTTCCAAGAATAGTTTTTTTACTGCATGCGCGGTCATGAGGTTTCCCTTGCGTCGGGTGCTCCTCTTATTGTAAGGCAGACTGTATGGCAACAGTTGCAGAGTGTTTAAGAATAGCCCTTTGAGTTTTCTGCTCTTGAAGCTGTCTCTCTATACTTTTTCCACTCAATGGAGTTGCTAGTTCAGCTTCTTTGGGATTGAGTTGCAATTCCAGATCCACTTCCAGAGAATGTCCCATCTTTTCAGCTTCATCAGCTAAGGATTCTTCTGGTTTTGATTCTGCACGTATACCTTTTTTTGTTGCCTGTTCGGTGGCTGAAGGTTTAGCTTGTGCTTGTTTAGGTGGTTGAGACTTTGCAACCTTATTTTTTAGGCAAGCGGTGCTCCCAGCTCCTTTGGGTTTTTGTGACTGTGGGATACTGATGCTTGGTCAGGGTCAATACTTATCCTTGTAGTACTGTAATCTTATCCGCGAGAGATCCCTGTTTTTTGAGTGCGTCTTGCAAGTCTCTTCTCACGGAATTTATCTGCGCACTTTGCTTTCTCTGAGCTTGCTTCCACATTTTCATTGCATTGTGAAGCACTGTGAATTTCTTTGCTTGGGCCACAGTTACTTGTGCTCCCTCTTGTGTTGAGTCACCTGGGCTCTAAGCTTGGCCTCTAGCGATGCTTTGATGATACTCAGGGTAGCCTTCAGTTTCTCATGCTGCTTTGCGGAGACATACTGGGTAATCAGATGTTCATGCAGCACTTTTATTTCTTTTTCAGCCTGCAGTTTGTCTTCCTGCAGAGTTTGCTGCTTCTCCTCAACATTCTGGAGGTGCGCACGCAGACCTTGCAGATGGTTCTGCAGTCGGTGCTCTGCTTCAAACTTTTCCTCTTCCAAAAGTTAATTTATTTCTTAAGCTCGTGCAGCTTTTCATTCTTTTCCTTGACGTGATCTGTCAAATGAGAATTCTCTTCTTTCAGTCTTAAATTTTCTCTTTTTGCTGACTCTGTAATTTTCAGGGCCTCCATGTAGTCCTCCTTCCATTTACGCACATCTGCTTTGAGAATGACAGTCTCCTGGCGTGAGATTTCCTTCTCTAGGTTGAGGGTCTGAAGCTCCTTCTGAGAGACTTTGAGATTTAAATTAAGATGGAGGATAGTTTTCTTTGAAATGTCCAGCGAGACTGGGAAGTTCCTTTCTGGAGACTTCCAGTTCTGTGCGGCCGCTGTTGATCTCATGCTGTGAGGCATCCAGTGCTGCGCGGAGTGTATGAACCTCCTTCTGGGATACGTCCACCTCTGTCCGGACACTGTTGACCTCTTGTTGTGAGGCATTCTGTTCTAGGTGAAGACCGTGAACATCTTGCTGAAAGACTGTAATCTCCTTCAGTGCCTCCTCATACTTCCGCTTCAGCTTTATCGGATTGGCTCTGCTTTTCCACCATGGTGGCTTTAGTAGTGTTTGCAGCATCTAGCTCAGTCTTGAGATCGTCCAATTCTGTCCTGGCCAAAGAGTAAATTGTGAGCACATCTTTCTGTAGCTTCACGTTATTTTTCTGTAGCTCTGTGTAATCATCTTTCTTTTGTTTCAATTGTTCATGGAGCATATCACAGTCATGCCTGGCATTTTTCAGGGCATCTTCAGGGCTGGTCAAGGGATCGACACTCACTGGTTCCGGCTCCGCTTCCCTGGGATGGTTGGTTGAGGGTTCCTCACTGTTGGCACCGGACAGACACTTCTTTGGGTTACCCGACTTCTGCCTTGGGCCCTCTGGATATTCGGTCATCCGCATGACGAATCGTCCATTTTCTCTAGGCTTCAGGGCATCTCGGTCCCCCTTTTTCTCTGCGGGATCTGCAGACGTGTCTGTTCCTTCCACGGTACGTGAAGTACCACTTTTCTTTTTTCGCCTTTTTGTTTTGGATGACTCCGTCCCCTCAGAGATACTGGGGTCTCCATCTTCATTTGAAATTTTAGCAGCTTCACTGGATCCACCATGCTTTTCTTGCAAATGTATTAGCTCAGGTGTGCGCAAACTGGGGGGCGCACCCCCTTGGGGGGGGGCGCAAGATTATGTAGGGGGGGCACGGGCTGCTTGCAGGGAAACCTGGGGGCGGGCAGAGCTGTGCACGGGCGGCCAGAAGCTCCATGCTGCTGCTTCTATGTGTCTGTGTCTTGCAGAGGGGGTGGGGCTTCTCTCTGCACACAGACAACCCCCTCCTTCTTTTCCTGTCTGCTTCCCGCACCAGTTTTCAGCAGCATGGGGGGTTGGGGGATCAGAGCATGTTGCCCCCCCCCCAGGTGAAATTGTGTGTGTGTGTATTTAGTGAGTGTGTGTGTGGGGATTGAGTGAGTGTGTGTGTGGGGGGGAGGATTGAGTGTGTGTGTGTGGAGGGGGGATTGAGTGTGTGTGTGTGTGTGTGTGATTGTGATGGTTGTGGATTGAGATTTCTTGTGTGGTCTTGTGCCCAGGTGGGATGAGTCTATGTTCTTCCCCCACTCCGGGTGCTGTTCAGTGCCGGGATTGAGGTGTCGAATTTGTGGGGGGAGTGACAGTGGTCGGGCGGAAGGGGAGATGTGGAGGGCATTGTGCTGGGCAGCTGTGGGAGGGCGGCGACTCGGGGAGTTGAGTGGTGATGTGTGTGGTTTGCTTGGGGGGATTGATCTTTGTGTGTCGGTGGTGGGGATTGAGGTGTGTGTCGTGTGGGGAATTATGATGGTGTATGTGTGTGTGGGGGATGGGGGTGTGGGGGCAGGATTGAGTGTGTGTGTGTGGGGGGGTTGAGTGGAGTGGGGATGAGGGGATGTGTGTGTGTGTCGTGCAAGGATGAGTTGTGTGTGGTAGTGCCCGGGGATGTGAGTGTGTGTGTGGGGGGAGTGAGTAGTGTGTGTGGCTGTGGTTTGTGGGGGAGGATTAGTCTAGTTGGGATGGTTGCGTTGGGGATGAGGTGTGTGTGGTGGGCAGTTGAGCGGTGTGGTGTGTGTGTGTGTGGGCGGCGCAATAGTGTGACACCCTGTGTATCTGAAGTGAGTGTGTTGTGCTTTGTGTATGTGGTGATATGATTGACGAGGCACGCATAGAGTGGGTGTTGTAATGCCCCAGTGATTGACGCACTAACTGGGGAGGGGCAGATGAGGCGCAAGATTATTTAGGGGGGCACAGGCGGCGTGCGGCGAAAACTGGGTGCGCGGACCGGCAGATGCTGTGCGAGGGAGGACAAAAAAGCTGTGCGCGAGGGGCGGCCAAGAAGATGTACACGGGCGGGCAGCCGAAGATGTGTGCGGGTGGCTAAACGGGATAGTGCAGGTGGCGGCCTCGTGATGGTGTGTGTGCGCACGCGCAGGGGCTTCGGAGGTATGGGCAGGAGCACGCCCGAGCACGGTGAAGTCAAACGCCCCTCCCGGTGTCTGCCCTGCAATAGCGCTGTGGTCCTGCTCTCCTCCGCTGGCAACCTGCTTCGCTGCGATCCTCGGCAAGTGAAAGGGTAGGTTGCACTATATCAATCACACTATGAATGTACAGAAATAATAAAAAAAAACTGTGAAAACACAACATTGAAAACGGAAAAAAAATAATTATAATGTAGGTAGGAGTGCAGATGACAATGGGATAGCAAGCCAAAGAGCAGGGAGGGGAAGGTAGAAACAAAAAAGGGGGGGGGAGAGGGAAGGGAGGTAGCAAAGAGGTGGATGAATGCCCCCCAAAAGTATTGCCTTTGTGCACGTACACTATCCCAAGCTTGGCACTTGGGGAGACAAACAAAATTGACTTTGAAGTGCGCTCAGCAGCAGTCAATGCACACACACAGCCACACACAGCCACACACAGCCACACACACAAACACACAAACACACAAACACACACAAACAGCCCCGATCCACGCTTGCAAAATTATGCAGGACACCCTGCGCTTATGCTTGGAGAGTTGGTGATGTTACCGCTCTCAGCGGCAGCGTGGACGCAGCCTAATATTGCAAGCGCGAGCTGTTGAAATATGTAAGTATTTAGACATATTTGGATTTATATTGTACTAGCTGATATACCCGGCGTTGCCTGGAGGCAGGGATGGGGGGGGGGG
>WSYH01005865.1:31227-41598 GCA_036426205.1 Ascaphus truei
GTTAGTGACTGGGTGGGTGAGTTAGTGACTGGGTGGGTGAGTTAGTGACTGAGTGGGTGGGTGAGTTAGTGACTGGGTGGGTGGGTGAGTTAGTGACTGGGTGGGTGGGTGGGTGAGTTAGTGACTGGGTGGGTGAGTGTTAGTGACTGGGCTGGTGGGTGAGTTAGTGGGTGGGTGAGTTAGTGACTGGGTGGGTCGGTGAGTTAGTGGGTGGGTGGGTGAGTTAGTGACTGGGTGGGTGGTTGAGTGAGTTAGTGACTGGGTGGGTGAGTTAGTGACTGGGTGGGTGAGTGAGTTAGTGACTGGGTGGGTGGGTGGGTGAGTGAGTTAGTGACTGGGTGGGTGGGTGACTGGGTGGGTGGGTGAGTTAGTGGGTGGGTGAGTTAGTGATTGGGTGGGTGGTTGAGTGAGTTAGTGACGGGTGGGTGGTTGAGTGAGTTAGTGACTGGGTGGGTGGGTGACTGAGGAGTGAGTGACTGGGTGACTGGGTGGGTGAGTGACTGGGTGGATGAGGAGTGAGTGACTGGGTGGGTGAGTGACTGGGTGACATTTCCCCCTCCCCCCATACCGGAGGCGGCAGCCTGAAGATAGCGGGCGGGCCGGCATTCCCCCCCCCTGCATCCCCCATATGTCATGCGACGGCATGAAGCTAGAGGGCAGGCCAGAATCCCCCCCGCAGCCCCCATACCTCACGTGGCAACGGCATGCAAATAGTTAGCGTCCTGGCATCCCCCCCACCTCACGCGGAGAGGAACCTTCGGGGAGGCGGCAGAGTGTGTGGGAGGCACAGGGGGGGTGACGACTGTCAGCCCAGCTGCGGCCGCCACTGCTCTGCTCCCCCCGCCGGCATGTTAAGGGCGCGGCGAGGGTGAAGTGCGCGCCGAGGTGTGTTTCAGGTGGGTAAGAGGGCGGTAAGAGGGCTGTAAGGAGGCGGGAGAGGGTGGTGCGGCTGTGGTGCCCCTGAGGTCTGTGAGGTGAAGGGAGCAGTGGCGGCGCCCAGTGGCAGGGAGGCAGCCACCATGATCGGGCAGAAGGGGGACACATCACCCGCCCTCCCCTCCCCCCCGGGGGCAGCGCAACTCCCCTCCAGCTCCCGCACGGGCAGGGAGGCAGTGACACACACATACACACACACACCTGTACTTCCGGGCGCCGCCATCTTAGGCACTCGGCGCCCGAGGGAGGAAGGGGGTCCTTCCGGGCGCCGCCATCTTGGGCACTCGGTGCCGCGAGACAGCTGCCAGAGGCTGAGGACCAATCAGATTCACTGCAGATAGCACTAACCTTTCAATTTTATATATTAAGATACCGTTTTTTTTTTCCATGTGATTTTGATTACATCAGGCAGGGGGGGGGCCCGAGAAATGTTATGGATGAAAAGGGGGACTCGGCATAAAAAGTTTGCTCACCTCTGTATTAGCTGATGGAAATATTCGGTGATCCGCTGCAACCGCTCTTTCTCCTGACGATCATATTCGTCAACATAGGGAGCGGTCTTTTCGGTTCGTACCGAGTTCAGGCACCCCCTGCATTCTTGGGGTGTTTTGTGGGTGTGACTCGGTTTGGGTTCCCCGTAAGTGATGTCTTCCTCCTCATCGGACTGGAAGGGCCACTCTTCCGTGGGGTAGGGTTCATTATAGGAACGCCGCATCTTGTCCGCCATTTTGGGGCTATCAGGTGTATTTTTCTTCCTGACCTCTGGAGGCGCTATTACAGCTTTTGCCAGTGTATTTTCTAGAACCCCAGCTTGTGATAGTCCTATCGGTGGGCATATTTTGCTTGTAGAGGTCGTAGCTCTCACAGGCATCTCCGTAGACTTTTTATTTCCTTTTGTAAGTTTTAAAACATCAGCACTCCTGTGCACGCATTCTTTCTCATTAGGTATACTGGATGTGCAGTTGCTAAGTAAAAACTTCTATTTGCTTTACACCATTTACTTGCTAGGTGCAATCCCTCTGCTTCAGCAAAATAATGTGGTTTTCTGCTTGAGTTCAGTAATTTTCAGTCTCATCTTTGGGTATTATGGCATTCACTCTTCACACTTTGGGTGCCTGTTTTACTCCCAAGATACATAGGCAGACTTTACTTGCAGAAAAAAATATATATTCTTTGCAGTGGAATTTTTTTCCACTCCCGGCAGGGCAACTCAACACTCAGCAATTGGCTTTGGGATACCTTTTACACAGTTCAGCAATCCCTTTTTCGCCGGTAGGGCAATTTTACACTCAGCACTTGTTTGCTGAAAATTCCCCTGCTTCAGCACAGACTTATAAAACATACAGAACACCTACAAGCTCATATTGAACCCCCAAAATACCCACAACATATATATTAGCAGTGGTTGACAAATCACCAAAAAATCTACTCGCCACACAAAAAAATCTACTCGCCACCTAGTACCAAACGTGTGCTGCTTGGGCCAATATTTACTCGCCCGGGGGTTAAATCCACTCGCCCGGGGCGAGCAAATGTATAGGTTTGTCGAACAGTGTATATTAGCATATAAGTTTAACAGAGGAGTGCTACTGAGCATGGCAATAAATAAATTTAAAACCAGAGACATAACATAAAACACAGACAAAGCTCAGTGCACATACAGAAAAACTTATATACGGTACAGTGCCTAAATATACATGTATAAATAACTAATAAATAAAATGGTCTTTTAGTTTAACATTTTGGCCAAATTGTTGTAAGCCCTTGAGCCAACTGCACGGCAGACCACGTTTCAAGGGTCCCTAACACTAATATAGATTCTTAATAACCTGTGCATTGCCAGGAAGAATGATTTATAATAAATCTGTCAATATTAGTTGCAAAAGTTCTAAGTTTGATTGAAGCTTTTATTAACCTGTACATTACCAGGAAAAGCTCCCCGTTAGCGGAGGCCCAGATCTCGCTGAGCCAGCAGGTGTGTACAGTAACAGTAGTCACTCTAGAGCAGCAGCAAAGAGGGCTACATATGTTTTCGGTGCCTGAGGCACAGGGAGATAAAGTGACTTGCCCAAGGTCACAAGGAGCTGACACCGGGAATTGATCCAGGTTCCCAATCAGTGTCTTTACTCACTGAGCCACATCATTCTGTGCCCAGGACATACTTGAAAACGAGAGGAAACTCTCAATGTATTACTTCCTGGTAAAACATTTTATAAATAAATAAATAAAACAGCTGAAATATAGTCCAAACAGGAGCTGACCTTGACATTACAGATATCAGCACATATTATAAAATAGATACCAGTGAGTTACTCTGCTGGTGCTGGATGGAGGAACTTCCAAACAATCCATATGGATGTCCCCTTACCTAGGCTGCGCTTATAGTGCTGGCGACAGCGACACAACGTTGCGTCGAAACAAATGCATTGCTGCCGTCGCGTGCGCTTATATTAAGCACGACGGAATGATGGCTTGGTTGCGATCGCTGGAAGTCATCTCAGTTTGATTTTTCCAGCAACCGTAGCCTGACATCGCCAGCACTATAAGCGTAGCCTAAGGCTGTGCTTATAGTGACGGCGACGCGACGGCGCCCGAAAACAAATGCATTGTCGCTGCCGCGTGCGCTTATAGTAAGTGCGACTGCGACAAAGCGGCGGGGTGACATGGTGACGCAATTTTGGAAAGCCGGGAATATTTGATTTTTCAGGGGCTGTCGCCTCATGTGACAGCCCCTGAACCAATCAATGGCCTGGTCGCCGCCGCAAAACGAAATACAATTTTCGCTAGTGGCGACAGGTGACGTCACGCGTCGCGGGCACTATACGCGCGGCCTTATGCAGCAGCAAAACACAAGACTTTACGTTTAAGAGCTACAGCTGGTCTTACAGGACCCAAAACATGCGCTGTTCCCGCTACATATGTACAGTTTAAGGGTATGTCAATGTAAACTGTAATTGTAAATGGAAAATGAAATGTGGAACAAAAATCAAATCAACCTCACCCCTCCCTTTCTCCCTCCCTGATGCGAGCACATATACTGTAGTGGGGCGGAAGCAGTGCGTGCCAGGGGCCAGCAGAGGGCGCTGCACTGGAGTGACCAGGCTGCAAACACCTTCTTGTTTTGACTAGGCCGCAATCGCTGCCGTTTCCACGGCAACCACCCGACGCGGAGGAGCGGTTTGCCGGAAGTGCGTCATGCTGTCAACTCCCGGGGTGTGAGTTTAAACGGGCTGTGGAGGCAGCAGAGTAGCAGCTCCGGTCTGTATGCAGCGATATGTGCCGCGTTATACCGCCTGCGCACCGGCACTGCCGGATGTAACGCTATAGATACACAGGGAGTTGTGGCTGTGAAGGGGATAGTTTTATTTTATTCCCTCTTTCTTGCTGTAAACCTTCTTACCAAGAGAGAGGGGGGCGGGGGGGGGGTGTGTCCCTAAAGTGTGTGTCCCTAAAGTGTGTGTCTCAAGTCTGTGTGTTTGTTTGTGTCATAACTATAAACAAATATAATGCTAATTTATATTAAAAAAAATAATGATATATACTGTATAAATAAATAACAGGACCGTCACTGAGCCCCAGTATTGTGAGAATTTCAATTTAAAGTTAGCTACAATCTTAAAAATAAAATGAGACTATTTTAAAGCGTGACATTTTTGGCTACGGAGTTGTAAATACTGCTTCGTATATATGGCCATTAGATTGTTAGGTCTCTGGAGCAGAGATTTCCAGACTGATTTGATCTTTGTTGCACTTATTGTATTCCCTGTATTGTCCCTTTTATAAAGCGTTGTGTACATTGTTGGTGCTATATAAATATATATACACGTACATGCGTACATTGCCATAAATTGCTGGTTGCAGAAATTGTTTTAATTAATCTAGAAAAGTGTTGTTTGCAGATGGGCAAAGATTGGCAAATGTAACGATTTGCAATTGCCTTAAATAAATTACAGAGTTGACAAGCACGAACTAACAGTGTTGTATGTTTGTAGATATTTCTCCTTTAAAGAAGCACAATGAGTAACCATGAGGATGTCTGGGAGAGACTGGATGCAGAATTTGATCACTACCTTGTCGATATGAAACCATATGTTCTCAAGCTACCTCAAAAACTAGGTGAGATGTCTTGGTAACACAAGGATGCTACTCTTTTGTAACAATCTCTTAATGGAGCAATTCATGCCCTTTTTTTCATATACCTTATTTTTTAACATAGGATTGAAGCAGGGGGTCTCTGGAGATTTACCCCATTATTTTCAGCTCCGGTGACCCCCTGCTTCCTGAGATACAGACCTCCGTAGGGGGTGCCGGTAACTCAGCAAAGCTTAAAGCTTGTGGGTCAATAAGAAGCGAACCTAATGACATCACAGCTTCCCAATCGTCCGCAGGACTCAGGAGCTTTGAAAATCCGCCTTTACATGATCCCTGCTAGCCAAGCGGCTACCAGAACCCCCTATGGGAGGTATCTACAGAAGTTGAGGTTTCCTTTGAACTGAAATGAATGCGGTTCAACTCTGGGGACCCCCTGATTCAATCCTACAGTATGTTAAAAAAAGAATGCCTCTTTAAAGGTTTTATTTTAAAGTTAGGAGGTTACTATGTGTAACCTGTGGTTTTAATTTGGATTTTCAAATATATGTATTAGTCCTATCAAATACAGTAGAACGGGACAATAATAGAAGCATTTTTTGATAAATCAATGGGGCTTATGTACTTAAGATCGCAAACGGCTTTTGTCAAACTCAATTTAATTGCGCCTGTGTAATAAACGCAAATTATTTTCTGATTAATTTGTTTTGACAGGCAGAAATGTGCTGCGCTTAGTGTGCAGATGTAAATGGTATGTACTAAAAGAAGAATATTGTTTGCGCGCCTACAAAATCAATTAACCATGTGAAAATCGACCGCCAAGTTCAACCTGGGAAAATCCTTACATGACTTTTAATAGTGTTCGTGCAGAATAAAGTTATGTATCAACCAAAAAATGTGTTTGATGCAGTGTAGATGTTTCAATATATCGGTTGATTTGTTATTGTAATTCTTTTCATTGTATGGCTATTATAAATATTATTACACTAATAATCAATATTTACCAATACTTGTTCAATCAGGTATGCAACATGAGGGATGCTTAAAACATTATTTCAACCAATAAATGATACATCATGTTGTATGTACAGATGTAGCAAGACTTACTGACCCGAGCATCGCAGCCGCAGAGCTGGAGACAGTGTCTGCTGCGATCACGCTGTCGGGGGTCCATGCTTCCAGTTCAGACCCCGGGCCGTGATTGTCACGGGACTGCGCGGCTCAAAAACAAATTGCTGAAATTCAATTAAAGTAAACATAACTCACGCAACGTGCGCGCCGCCTGGAGCTACAGGGCGGCAGCCTGGAGAGGAGACATGAAAATCTGTTTTTGGCAGGCGACAGCGAGGGCAAATGAGGGCAAACCGCTCACGGCCACGCCTCCCTGTCTCCTCTCCTGTCTCCTCTGCTTGTTCAGATGCCACTCAGCGACAGCGTGAGGATGATGACACCGGATTGTTCTGCCGCCCAGCGGCATCTGGTATAATCGTAGCCTTTAGGTTTGCTGCGTCTGTATGAAGGTCTCATACATGGGACACACTTTTTTTTGTAGGTTTGTATTATTTTTTAGAACTGACATTTTGAGTATTTTTGTTTAAATAAAATCTTAGTATGTACAGTAGGCGCCTTAGTTTTTATCATTCTCAACAGCGCTGCACGTTTCTGGACCCTTTTTATTACACGGTATAATGTAGTGTAGTAATTCCAACAGCTAGTTATATTTTTACATTTACAACATTCATTCTTTGTGTTACATCTGAGAATAATCTAAGTGCATCATTAATTGTTGGAGCTGTTCCTGTATATGAGGGTCTGTCGCAAAGGCAAACGTGTGATAGTTGAGGGGTCTTCAGTCTTTACAGAAGGACTTATTTGCATACAGTGGCGGCCGCTTTTATTCTCCTGCGGCCGCCACCGCAATGTGCGGGCAGACGCGGCTGATTTGTTTTTTTTTTCCTGACGTGTGCCGCGCGTCACTGGTGCGCCGGTCACGCGTGCTGGGTGCGTGCCAGGATTCGCCGGCATCCCCGAAGATGGATGGAGGTTGAAGGGGTAGGCGGGGTAAGGGGGGATTCGTTGTGCATCACGAGAACCAGGAGAAGCAGAGGCGGAGCAGCCAGGGGGTCGCGAGGGGAGGTGAAGATGCGGCTGGCGCGCGGCCAAGTTCGGCGCCAGCCGAAAAAAGCCACGGGTAACCACGGGTAAATGTGAGAATAAAGCTGGCCGCAGCAGTATATTGGGCAACCTTTGTGCCGGTGTAATTCTCTTTCTAGTAAAAGGGTGCATCCCTGCAATTTTGACGGTTTCTGTGCATTTAATTGTTTATTTAATAGAGCGACAACGATGTGCCCTATGGATAAAAAAGCTCTGCGATCCCCCAGGAGCAGGGACAGGAATCACGGGCAGAAAGAATCGCAACTTGTACGCGAAACTCTTGCTTCATATGCTGAAAGGAGGCGTGTTGGAAGGGCCCTTTACACAGAGACCAGAAGCTGGGATGCTTAAAACACTGCCCACATATATGGTAGGTGCTGCTGTTGTAAATCACTGAAGATGCAGTGCTGTATTAGTACATCATTCTAATATACAGACAGCTCTCTGTCAGTCTATTTCAATATATAAGCCCCTATAGTGTACGCTGTCTGGTTTATTTTTAACATCGGATTGAAGGCTGGGGGGTCTCTGGACCTGAACCCCATTTATTTCAGCTCCAGGGACCGCCTGCCTCCCGTGATGTCACCCAGTGCGGCTTCTTATTGGCCCGTGTGACGTGGGAGCTTTAAACTTTCCTGAGATACCGGTACCCCCTTTGGGGGTCTGTATCTCAGGAAGCATTGGGTCCGTGGAGCTTAAATGAATGGGGGTCAGCTCCGGAGACCTCCTGCTTCAACCCTATATTAAAAAAAAAAAAAAAAAAAAAACGGCTTCCTTTAAGAGAATAAAATAATGTTACTTGAAAAATGTGAATACCTGATCATGTCTTTGTGTTTTTGGTATGTATTACCTAGCCATTAATGCACAAGTGTGAATGTCGCTGCCATTGTTGTGCTAGTTTCTAATGACCCACGTTGCAGTCAGAGAGACTGCAGTGTATTGCTAAGCAATGTGTTGAAGGCCTCTTCTGTAGCATAGATCAGGGGTGTCAAACTCAGTCCTCAAGGGCCACCAACAGGTTAAGTATTAGGGATATCCCTGGTTTTTGCAGAGGTGGCTCAATCAGTGGCTCAGTCTTTGACTGAGCCACCTATGCTGAAGCAGAGAGATCCTAAAAATCTGAGCTGTTTGTGGCCCTTGAGGATTGGACTTGGCCACCTGTGCTCTAGAGGCGTTTGATAGGTTGTTTACATTTATTTAACTTGACAGCTCACACTATTTTATACATTAACCACTGATCACAAACAGCGCTTCTTTTGTTAAGGATTTGTTATTGCTGCTAGAGGGTTCTGCAGTGCATCTCGCTGTATAGTGTATATTACTTATGCTTGGCCAACAGCTACGTGGGCCCATGCATATGAGCTGGTAAGAAGACCAGCAAACGATCGGCAATACCGTTTCCTACTGCAAAAGGTTTGAGGCTCAGTACTTTTAGGGCTGATGCAGAGTTTAGCCCTATAGCCCTTGTTCTGTAAGCTGCAACCGCACCGATCAAGCAATATTGCACGGAAAGCTCCATTGAAATCAATTAGCAGTTTCTAGAACGAAGGGCCTGTTTACCTTCAGTGTTTAAAATGTGAATCGAGGTTTAAAGGAGCAATCCACCCGAACTCGTCATCATTTTTTAAACTTATCTCAGAAACAGGTGGGTCCCAGGAGATGAAAATAGGGAAGTTTGTCTCGGGGGTTCTCCGGTTCCCACCCTGCAAAAAAAACAATGGGCGCTATAAAAACGAGTTAGCGGAACTGCTTCTTTAAAGCAGCAATCCAAACTTTTTTGACTTTTACATTTTTTGTTTACATTGGATTGACGCACGGGGTCTCTGGAGCTGAACCTCATTAATTTCACCTCTGGGGACCCCCTGCTTCCAGAAATACTTACCTCTGCTCGGCAAGCATGGTTCATGTAATGGCGGAGTTTCAAAACTCCTGTCTGCCAATAGAGGGCTGTGACGTCATCGGTGTGGCTTCCTATTGGCCCATGTGACATCAGAGCTTTCAACTTTAAACCCCAGCTAGCTCAGCCGTAGCAGCTACCGGCACCCCCTACAGAGGTAAATATCTCTGGAAAAGCAGGGGGTCTTCAGCTGAAATTAATGGGGGTCAGCTCTGGAAACCCCCTGCTTAAAACCTATGTTAAAATTAAAAACACCATGAATTGTTCCTTTAATGATTGTGAGTACTGACTAGAAATGTAATTCAGTTTGTACAGTACGTGAAATCCAGAGCACGTGCACCCTACAACATGTTTCTTTCACTAATGAATCTGTCTGTACATTCTCAAAAGCAGGGAACTGTCCTCAGGTCAAACGGAGCAGGGTATTAATTTGTTATTTTGTTTCATTATGCAGTCAATATACTTTGATGAGCCAAATTCAACAAGATTTCCGAGCGTTGGTCTAGAAGGATTACCTGACTGGGTAGTAGGCGAATTAGAGTCTAGAGAAGTTAAAGCCGATGAGTCCTGGAGATTGTCTTTGAAGCAAGATCCCGCATTGGTGACGTCGCCTCCCCAGGCGCCCAGGTGAGCTCGCATGTTTTCCATATAATACAAGTCCTATTTCTTTCCACTTTGTTGCTGATCAAAGGTTCCTTTACCCAATGCATATCAATGGCAGATGAAGACATCCCCCTCATATTCCTTCTAAGGGGTAATTCTCCATACTCCGCAGTGGCCGTTTTCGGCTGAATATTCCCATGGTAGTAAATGGGAATGTCACCCGAAAACATCTTTAATGGCTGCTTTGGGGTTATAGAAACTGCCCTATAATCCCAATGATCAGAGTTTTGCTCCAAAATAACCTTGATACTGTATCTAGCCCCACTAGTTTGCATGTGTGGCTGGTCCTCAGCACAAGAAGTATGATTTTGTCTCTTCTGTGTATTTCACATAAGTTTTGCTACATTTTGGCGAGACCTACAGAGTATCTGTCATCCAGTGGCATCCTGTGACATAGTGTAAGAAACTGCATAATGTTTGGGGGTTGTGTTCCTCGTGGTTTCGCCTCCTGACGGCCGTAATAGGAGGCATTAAAAAAAAAAAGTTAATTAATAGTTGCTACATATATAATAAATATGGTGTGGGTGTGTGTGTGTGTATATATGTGTATATATAATCAAAAAATAAATAGATGATACCGTTCTGTGGCTAACGAAATGCTTTTATTTGTGCGAGCTTTCGAGATACACCAT
>WSYH01005866.1:0-41596 GCA_036426205.1 Ascaphus truei
GATTTATATAACAAATAAAGAGATTGATGTTTTTTCTGATCAATTTTTTATGTTCTATAACTTAATTCCAGATGAATAGTGATGGCTATCATAACTTTTATATAACGAACAACTGAACAATTTTAAATATTATGCATGAAATGTTCATGCTGTTGTTTTTTTTTTCAGTTTGGCATTGTAATAGTATACTAGATGCCCAAAATATATCACAATTATTCATCATGCAATGTGTGCATATTTATTTTCTGAAATACACCACCAATGTCCCAGGTGTTTTTATAGCATTTAACTATATTAAGGGAGGAATATATGAATCACAGAAAACGTGTGCCTTGATGCATGCTACTGTATCAATACCTTTTGTTATTATTTTCCTTTCTTCTCCATCACCACATGGCACTGGCTAATTGGTTTTATTTCTTTTTTAATACAAATTTGTTCCAAAGAATATTGATGATTCCATGGGCGGACCAGAACTTTTAACACAAACCCACACTGGATCACTCACGCGAGACAGGACAAATAATTGAATAAACACAATTTTATCTGCCAGCACCACCAAATACTAAACAAACACAGTGAACCAACTCACCAAACTGGGGGCTTGGGGAGCAAGAAACAAGCCACAACTCGGTGCAGGGGCCTGCTTCAGTAGGCTTGCCCGAAAGTCCTTTTCTTCCCCGACTTCTCCGGCGCTCCCCCGTCAATGCAGCAGTGCTATTTCGCATAGAAGCCCTTGTCTCGTCCTCCTGCCAGCCGGATCTTCCGATCAGCTCCAAGTTGTTTCTGGTTCCTGTGACGCATTCCCCTTACATAGCCCTCGGTTTTGCGCTATAATCATAACTGGAGCAGGGGCGCGACCAATCAGGACACGATATTGAGGCAGGCCGCCAATTAGAGGATGAGGGCTTTCCCGGCGGCGCCTATCAGATAAGGTGACCTCTTAGCTTCTAACCACCCCAGGGGAATGAGACTGGGGCCAAAGCGAGATTTGAACTGGCCAACGGAATCGTGTCTACGGGCTGAGTCCTGGAATGGGTTCCCTTGTCCCGCCCATACAACCTGTGGTTAGACACGCATTGTCTACTGGAACAATAGCGCTCTGGTCTTTCGAAAACCAGTTCCCCCGAGCCTCATCTCAGCCCTCCCGCTCGCCATGGTCCCGATCCTCCCCCCCCCCCCCCCCCTCACCCCCCCACCCCCCCCCACCCCTCCCCCCCCCCCCCCCCCCCCCCCCCCCCCCCCCCCCCCCCCCGCCCCCCCCACCCCCCCCCGACCACCCCCCCCCCCCCCCCCCCCCCCCCCCCCCCCCCCCCCACCCGCCCCCCCCCCCCCTCACCCCCCCCGTAGGCAAAAAAATCTCAAAGCCCCCCCCCCCCCCCCCCCCCACCAGCCCCACCCCAGCCACCCTCACCTCGAGCCGGCATTTCTCCACGGGCAGCCCAGCTAAGTGAATACCTATTCTGCACGTTGGGAAAATGCCACAAACACCACAAAAACATTACTGGCTTGCTAAATGTATGGGGATACACTAACATAGGAATAAAGCCTTTTAGACATATACTAATCCCATTCCCCAAAATATACAGTTTCCCACTTCCAGACTCACCAGTGATGTAGCTCTCGTGTCTGTGGAGAATTGTTACACAAAAGATAAAGTACAATTCCGGCCCAAATGAGTCCTCACAGAGGAATCTTACCATGTTATGGGCTAGCCAGCCGGGCTTTTTCATCTTTATTATTTGAGGCGGCTACCATATCATCACTGATGAACCTATCCGTGAAAACTGACTTTATAAATACAGAAAATAATGTATTTTTCTATAATACCACTTCCCAACTGCTACTGATTCAAATTGGCAATACAGGGGAAAATGCATGCAGGCATAGAATGTGGGTCATAAAACACTATGCTAAGGGCCAATCGAAGGCAAAGGGGTTATGGTTCTAACTTGATAACAAAAGTGTTCTTAATTTGGTTTCATTTAGAGCAGCCTGTCCAACTCCAGTCCTGGAGGGAGGGGGCCGCAAACAGGCCATGTTTGCAGGATCTCCCCTACTTCATCGCAGCGGCTCAATTTAGTAGCGAGTCATACTGAGCCACTAATTGACCCAGCTGTGCTGAAGTTATGGATATCCTGAAATGCCTGGCCTTAGTTTGCGGCCCTCGAGGACTGGAGTAATTGGGACCGGCCTGATGTAGAGTGAATGAAAAAGTAACGCAATGCTGGATGAGGATAGCTACCCGCAATCAACAATTGCAAGTGAAAGTGGTCAGCTCGCTAAGTAAGTAAAAATTGTGCTACCCAACGACCCCTTCTAAGTTTTTACAATTATAACAGTTCATAAGCATTAATTTATTGAAGCATATCACAGTAGGGCTAGTTGCTACAATATGACTGAAGGTGTATATCTTTTGATTGACAAAATGTCAGCACTAATGCAATCTGGAGCTCAATGGAAAATACATACTTGTATCTAACTTTTTGCGGTGGACTACAAATTTCCCAAAATGGTTAGCAATTGTTTATAATGTGTGCAAATACTGTAGGGAGTATTTATTGAGTTAAGTATGAAAATTGTCCTAAATTGTTTAAAATTCCACATATATTGGCAGGTTTCCACAAGACAGTTAGTTCATGAAATATGTCTTTCTATGATGAATTACTATCCTATAATGAAAGTGTCATTTTTGGATAGTATGCATATGTCAATAATGCAATCAGCCCCCATTATCAATAAGCTTTGTGTATAACTTACCCCAAAAATGTTGCTCGACGTTGTTATCAGTGAACAGAACTTCTATATCTCAAAGATTAACCCTGAATGTATATAAATCTGGTATCCTAACTTGCAAATAATAACACAAAAACAAAAAAACGGCAAAACATTTTCATAAGATCTAATGAACAAGAGGTTCTTTTAATGTGGGTCTAATGTTGCGTTTAATATGTGGTGCCCAAGGATGCAATTTTTTTCATTTGACGGTTCGCCCATATTAGCATAAAAAATTACCTAAGTTGATGGCCCAGAAGCATCCGAGCCATTGCTGAATCAAAATGATACAAAATGAGAAACTTACTAATTGGTGTAAATGTTGTTAATTAGCTGTGTTAGAGCCCCTAACCATACTCTTTTCCTTGTAACTAAAAAGAAATCAATTATTAATGAGTGTCCCAGTAAATGTAATGCTAATCTTCCAGGTGTTATTTAATGTTCTTCTTCTTCTTCTTTTTTCGTCTTTATGACCTTCCTCATTGCCACTCCATAAACGGAGCTCACAGCTTTTCAGCATGCTTAATGAAACATCATATAATCATAAACTGGCATTCTTGGAATAGTTAGTGGCGCACGCTGCTTCCCACTTATTTTTAAAATTGCCAGATATACTCATAACTGGGCTTTTACCAAGCAGTCAGAGAAACTCCACTGTCTTGTAATATATCCCTGATTTTATTTTATGTTTCTAAACATATGACTTTGGCTTCAGTGTTACTTACTAATGAAGACTGCAAACATAAACAGAAATGATTAATTGCATTCTTGATTTGTTTGAGTGGAGCCCAGTCAGAGAGACCCACATCACTTGTTACTAAGCATCTTCCATATACTAGAGTTTTATATGACTGCAATGGGCACCTTGTTTGTATACAAAATACTAATCTGTACAACACATGGCACACATTTATTAGATTAGAAATTATGAAGCTAAACAGTAATGTTTTTATTTTTTGGCACAGGAATAGCGCCCACCTCACAACTACTTTACGCAAACAAAAGTTTAAATCTGAGACCATAATTTGTAATATCACGTCCTGTGATTGGAGGCTCTTCTGTGTTCGGCCCGTAACCCGACAGCTGTTATTTTTTTCCTTATTTGGCATGTGCCACCTTAGTGTCCACATGGTATCAAGTGACAATTTTACTATGGCTACACTTTCCCCGAATTAACACCATTTATATTCCTACAACACCTGGGCACCTACTGCCTATGTTTATTCCATTGTTCCTGACACAATTCAAGTGTCTTTATATCCTCTCCCACATAAATCCAAATGTTCCCAGATCCACCTTTAGACTGCTCATTAGGCATAGAACACTAGGAGACGCCACCAAGGGTAACTTCTTCCACTTTCTTCAATGCTCCTAATCGACTCTCTCTGACAGAATCACCTGCTCTTAATTCTATTCACTTCCTGACTTCTTTACTCCCCTACATCAGTGTCCTTTGGATATGCTCTCCATCACTCCATCCTTACCTCTAGGGTCTAGATTCAAAATGCTGACAAGTAGTTTTCTTGTGATAAAAAAGTTCACATCGTATTAAAATGTCCATCTTGCATTACAATTTCCATTGAAGCTGATAAAGGTGGTAAAGTAAATCATAAAGAATGCAAATTATTTATGCAATAATATCTATACAAATTGAGTTTATATATCTGAGTTCACCCAGCCCAAAAATGCTTATCACTAGCAGATGTAAAAAAAATGGAATTAGATATTATTATTACCTAATTTTGTAGGCAATCCAAGGTAAGAGTTCTATAAAAGTAACAGCACACAAAGGACAAAACACAGAGGTACATGTAATGTCCTGGTGAGAAGCATGCAGAAAGCCTATGGCCATCATCATGTTACCTTTAAGATGAAGTTTATGTGAGCCAGGCTCACCTGATGGCTACTATGCCATCCTTGTACGGCAGTACGCCCCTGGTAACAATCAGGTGGCCAAGTAGTTTATATGGGGTTTTTCCCCTCCGAGAGCTTGCATTTGAGTGAGCATCGGGAGGCGGTGACACCGTGGGCATGACCAATCATGTAGACAAACCGGTTGCCCTCCTCCTGATTTTACTGAAGGGCAGTGCCGCCCGATTCGGTGAGTGCCTACTACCACTGGAAGGGCAATGCACACAGCCTGACTATGGAGCCTACTCTGGTCCTCTTCCTCCGGGGAGAGGGGTGTGTACCATACCTCGCCTCTTCTAGAGAGGCGGGAAGAGCTGGACCGCTTCAGTGCCATTGGCTGTAGTGATCTCCAGGGACCATACATCCTGGTAATTGAGGGACTGGCATCAGGACACGAACTCTGCCTTGTACTGTGCTTACAATGAGGACAATAAACCGTTCCTTCGTTGTTATACCTCCTGACTGGTGTGTGTATGTACTGGGGGGAAAGAAGAAAGTTCTATCACCGTGGGAGATCACCTTCAGTTCCCTGGAGCCTATGGCAAGATGGCGGCGCTGCACTGCTAAAGAGATATTGAAGGAAAACACCCCCCCCCATTTCCTTGCCTAGGCTCGAACCGAAAGGGAACCTTTCCTCTGCAAAGGAGTGAAGTCCGTGTGATGGATACACACATCTGCACCGTAATTGCAGGCAGACTCACTGCAGCTTTCATGCACTGCCAACACGTTATCTCTGATTTCAGATGAACTACAGCCCGGGAATACGAAGAAATAAACGTAAACGCAAGCCAGGTTCAAATCCTTTGTCTCAATTTTACTCATAGGGTAATTGACACTTTCTATACCAGAAAAAGAAGATATTGATCTAGAAGGTGTAAACAAGGCGTAATATGGTGTAAACCTGGGTGTTCTATGGGCGTAGCTTTGATAGAGGCGTGATTTAGGGAACAGGACCACTATTAGTGAGCATGATCTTGGAGTGTTTCCTCCAATACAAGCACAGTCTGAATACAACTTATTCATTGTTTGTTATCAAAGAGACCTTGAATCTCTAGCAAAAAGCATAGGGGAGTGGTACCGACCTTGCTTTTCTAGAACCAGTATATTGTACTTTAACTAAAAGAAGCAGGAAACTGACAATACAAAAAAGTATCTTGCAATATCTGAGAGGGAGAAAGGAATGCTAATATTTGGAGAGAACTGGAGTGCATGGAAGTTAACATTTCAGCAAAAGGCTGACTACAGAATCTTAACTGGTTATCGAACAGTACAAAATGGATGCTGAACACAAGTGCCAGATTCTCCTGAGCTACTGGTCCTAACAGATATGTAGGGTATGAACCCATAAGCTTAGGTGTCTGTGTCCCCACTACAACTGGCGGACGACTCGCCCTTCCTGTGCACGGTTGTGCTCGCACACAACCAGACCGGACTGCTGGGCCTGAGGTGGGGTTGTAGCACACACCGACCTTAGCACTGTCACGCAGTACTTATCCTGAAATGCGTGTTCTAGAGTACTAACTGCGGCCACTTTTATCTAAAACCTCACCGCTTTTTTCTGGCTTTTTCTTTCCGAATGCGACGCACTCACCGGGTGCTGCGCGTTCATGTTGCGTCCCATCGCAGGTATGCGCGGTTGACGCGCGGTTGAGTTTTTGAAATAGGTTCTGATTTAATATTGTGCCAATTCTTCACGGTCTGCCAGATGGAAGATATTCCATGAATTGTAATGCGCATGGCTCAGTAATGTGTTCCACTTGCCAGGGTTTGGTTTAAAAAGATACCACAGTGTGCTATTGTAAATTGGCCTTGAGACTGAAGAGAGGTTGCCAATATGATTAACTTTACGGCCTGGTTATATTTAAAAAGGACAAAGACCCAGTTTCTGTTACAGTATTTCCTGATGAGTACCCGCCGCCATGATGTTCAAGTGGCAAGCACCGTTTTCCACAAAACCACGACAGAAGTAGCGTATTTGATATGGGACGCGATTATGCACAGATGATAAGATGGCAAGCATTGTTCAAATTTCATTCAGATTTATCGAAAACTTTTGACTTTTACAAATTTTCGACAGCTCCTCATTGTGCAAAAGGAAAAGGTTATGTAGCGATTCCGGTCGTGACATTTATTGGTTCCCTTATACGTCAAGCCTTATACCCGTATCCTTACCCCTCCCTTCTACTCTCCACCTGCCTCTCCTTCAATTGATTCGTAATTTCTGTTGTATCACCGGCTTTTCCATGTATCTATGATCATGCGGACGGCAAAAAAGCGAAAGGGTCGTGTTAAAACCAACAAGAAAACGACATCGCTGCCAGCAATGCGCCAACCATGCCCCGGCTTCCACTACGGTCCCAACCGTCAGTGACAACCCTGCAGTCTGTCCAGCAAGCCCGAGCCGGATTCGCGTGCAGTTTCTTTTTTGTCATCAAGCTTGATGTACCTACGTATTTCCAGCCCCATCAGCTGACTATATAGTCCCGCTCCACTATCACGTGGATATCAAGAACATGGGACTGGCAGTGGCCCAGCGCCGGCACCAGCTGAATGGGAAATTCTATGGTGAGTTAATGTTGCCGTATTATTTCTGTGGTTTTTTTTATGTTTACAGTACAGTATCAATATCGGCGGAGCATTCAAAAGTCAAGCGATTCTCCTGTAAGCAAATCTTGGCTGAGTGGCTCTCCAGTACTGTACTGCATATATGAACAATTGGTGGAAGCTAGGCGCATGCGCATTGAACCTTATTGAAACGCATATGCGTCTGTCCATTACAAAACTCGACGGTAGGCCCATGAGCATGTGTACGGAGAGCCCCCCGAGAAAATTATTTGGGTGGGACTGGCTGGAACGTCTTTAGTGGACTTGACCATTACAGTAAAAATTTTCTTTTTGTTTTTCCTCAGAAAGAAAACGCTAAATGGAGGGATTTCGATGGATAATATCGCTTTGTGTAACAATGCCGTGCATTCTGATGGATGAATCGATTTAAAAAACACGTACCGGAGTCTAAGCTTAGTGGCCGTCGCTTATTGATTAGGATAGAATACTGTACCTGAAACAGGAACATCTCCTCACCGGGAGGAGGTAGAGCAGTGGGCACTGCCGTGTAGTCATAAGCGAAGGCTGGACTGTGCTGTGAAATCTTTATGGATGCATGGATAAAAAAGTGGGGAATGGCGACGGGAGTCATCCCTCCACTTTTTTATCCATGCATCAATAAAGAATTTCACAGCACCGTCCAGCCTCCGCTTTATTGTGTACGGAAGTGCCCGCTGCTCACCTCCTCCCCGGTGGAGGAGATTGTTCCTGTATCTTCACATCAGCTGGAGCACGCCAAGTACAGATAAAGAAAAGAGACGGAGAGTGAAAAGATACAGTGAGTGATTTTTTCATTGCTGGAGCTTCCCAGGTGATGTGTTTGATACATTGAAGTGGGACTAATGTATGGGGTCATGGTGGGTCTTAGGACTTCTCCCCGACAACCCTTCACAGTCCCCATGGAGACAAACATCCCTAATAGGGGTTATTTATCATTCAGCTCCCTTACTCCTGTCTCCATCCGACAAGCAGCTTTTTATCATTGTTGTGGACTGATATATACCTCAGCCTCGGTTAACTTAGGGGGTCATACACCTCTATTTTTCTCAACTGTACCTGAAACGAGTATGCTGATGTTTTCCGACCGTACAGTATACAATTTTTTATATAGCAGTTATACTTTGGTAATAAACCTGAAAAAATAAAAATATGCATTTATGACCAAAGAGGTGCGAGATTCCCCTCCCCTCTCCTATTACCCCTCTACATAAAACATCCATAACGAGAGGACACATTTAGTGGAGGTAAAGGGCGCGGGCTTATATTATTAAACACAAATGGGGATAGTGTACCACCTGTCCGCCAGATGTCAGAGCTGGGCAACAAACGCAAAGGGGGCACCCGGAAGTACGTCCCAGTGACCTACCCCCTCGCTTCAAGCCCCCAGTACCAGCCACAGCCCCTTCTGGCGGGACGAAAGACCTACCCCCCCCCACAACTGTCCGTCCGCACAAAGCAATTGGTTCCATACCCCTCCAATAATCTTTTCTTCCTTTTCAAATATTCTCTTACTTATGCCAAAATAAAGAAATGTTAAACACGTGAAATTTTTTTTTGTTTTTAATTAACTTAACTCAAAGGATGGGTGGGTGGGAAAACTGCTCCAACGCAAGGAACAAGTGTAGTTGCTGTTCCTTGGCTCTAATTTGAAACCCACCCGCCCCAACCCCTCCCCTCCGCTCGCGAACCACAACCAATGGGGGGTGCCGGACCCCCCGGTCAATTGCTGTTCACCCATACGGGCTATGCCACCCATACGGCTAGGCCAGCTCTATGACCAAGAGCGCTAGATTCCCCCCCCTCTCTATTACCCCTCTACATAAACATACAAATCACGAGAGGACAATTTAGGAGGTAAAGGCCGTGGCTTATTTATTAAACCACAAATGGGGATAGCGTACCAACCTGTTCCACGACAAATGCTCAGAGCTGGCAACGCAAAGGGGGCACCCGGAAGTACGTCCCGGTGACCTACCCCCTCGCTTCAAACCCCCCGGTTCCAGCCCCGAGCCACTTCTGCGGGACAAGCACCAACCCCCCCCCAACTTCTGCCACCAACGGGCCTTTTAAACCCCCTTAAATCAGACCCTACCGCCATACCCCTTATGACCTCTCCAATCCTTCCTGTAAATCATTATTAAACATGTCCACCCCAACCTGACAACTGTACCCCGATCCTCCCTAAACCAGCCACCCAATTAAAACTGAACTGCGGTGACGAATGACCCAACCCCCACATTGAACCAAGAAATTCCCCACCTTCCTGTTTACCTCTTCTGCATCTTGTTAACTCTCCTCGGGATACGCGCACCCCTCTAAACCAACCTGCATATTATCTTGGACCAAACTAATGCACCCTGGCCAAAACGTTAACATACGCGCCAAATCTGCTTAAATCGCTGGAATAAATCAATCGACCGCAATTTTGCCACTCATTACCCCCCAACAATGAATAATGATAGTGTTCCGGCTGCCCTGCTAACCCCTGGCCCAGAAATTACAGCGGAAAAGCCCATCCCCACCGCATCCCTCTCATCCCCACCACGTTACCCCAACCTAGCTCCATACTCAAACCTAAATTAAATTCCGTAGGGCGCGAATTCGCCCCTCTTTCCCAGCCCAGTGTACCATTGAGTCCCCCACGATCCAATTACCGACGGATCTGAGGGGCAAAGAAATGGTGGGAAAAAAGAAAACAAACAAGCAGGTTCTAATCTAGCGCACATCCTTCCCTACCAAATCCGGCCTGATGTATGGCCGTAACTGTCTGACTTCCAGCACCCCAATCCTCCGTATCCTTGCTACGCGAGCCCCTACCGTGCTGCCCTCCTTGCGCTGCCCCAATGCAAAAGAATGCGTTCCAGAAGACTGCCCCCTTCTAACCCTTGCTTGAGACACATCCGAAAGACCCTCAAATATTGGAACCTTGACAATGCCCCCCCGTTCTTGTGCACTAACATGGACCCCTGTTCTGGCCTACCGGCCAAATCATCTTCCAACGCTTTTAATGGGCACCCCGCACTTCCAGTAAGCCCTTCACAAGATCCCCGCGTCCCTTTCCTTTCTGATCCGTTTTAGGACCTCCGTTACCAGCAACCTCACCAAAAACCTTCTCCTAAACTCACAATCAGCCAGCTGCAAGCCACCCCCTCCCTTCTTGGATCCATGAACCATTCACCTGCTCGCAGAGCTGCAAAAATGCGCAAGATGAATGTGGCCTTAATAGTTACTGCCTCAAAACTGGAAGACAATACCACTCTGTGGCCCGCACAAACCCTCCAAAATTGCCCGGCGTCATGGTCTTCTGCCATCCTGTAGTTATCCCCCTTTATCAATCCTGCTAGCACCCTCCTTACCACAAAGCTCTTGGACACATCATCCCTGCCATTCAGCCTAAGGAAGACGATATACCTGCCATCCTTCTCCCTACAGTAATGGATCGCCCGCTAACCCACCCCTGTCCCTCAAACTCATCATGTGACCCAGCAAAATGTCTACCTCCGAGATCTTTCCTCCTCCCGAAATTCTCGCCAAGCAGCACATAAGCAACCCCACGTACTCGGGGCGAGTGAAGCCTTGACTATCTCAGTCACACCGCCTCACCAGTTCCCACAGACTGCGGGCACCGTTCGCCTGGGTCTCCGCCCCCCGGTGCCAACCTCAAAACAGCTCCATCTGCAACGTGATAATGCATCAGCAATGTTGTTCCCACCCGAGACGTGGCTAGGCCTGAATCCTATATTAAGCTGTAAACACCGTAACACGGAAATGCCTCAAAAGACCAACACTGGTGGGGACCGTGGGGACCGTGAACCAAAATTATTCACAGCCTCCACCACACCCAGGTTGTCGGACGCAAAACGTAACCTCTCTGTTAGCAAAACACGAAAAAACAACAATTGCACTGGAAGAAGTTTACTTTGTTAACGAAGCGACTGTTGTGACTGGCGGTTTACTACCCCACCACCAGTACACACTCAAGTGTCCGTTCCTGCTTATTTCCGATCGTTTCTATGCTATCAAACAATCGAGATTCCCTTCATACTTCCTATGTGATGCCCCTACTCCTGTGATAGACACCAGAATCGGGGGATTATTAAAGAAATTTTTATATGCATCCTAAAAGACAACCTATTGAAGGCCCCGGTTCCTGCACATGTGTGTACACTCTGTGCACCACGCTACCACACGTGGAGGACGGAGAGTGAAACAGAGACACCAGCGCGGCGGGTCTGATATCTCAAACTGAGATTACCCTCCATACTTCCTATGTGATGCCCTACTCTCCTGATAGACACAGAATCGGGGAATTAAAGAAATTTATATGAAGTTACTAATTTATTATTTGTTGCTAAACAATATCTCTCTCTCATCTTGGTGCGCTTTTGTGTTTTTTTCTTGTTTTGCTGATATTGGTATCACCATCGGGGTTCGGGTGGAGACCACATTTGGAGTGGGGGAGATACCTCATAAACACAGAAGCAGCAAGAGAACTGAGAGGGACCAACACTCCAAGTTTAAAGAGCCGAAGCGCGGATGAACTTTTCCTCTCTGTTACAACACTTGTCCCCCCAAAGATGTACAGCCACTACTGTCGCGGCCGAGTTTATTCTTACCTTTGCCCGGTCTCGGCCAGCGACAGTAAACCGGGCGCGCGGCCGGGGTGTCCCTGTCCGAAGCATTGGAGGAGCGTTGTTCCGATCGGGGCTTCCCCCTCCACTCCTCCGGGTCCGCCGGGTCCCCCGGAACCCCCCACCGCCGTCCCCCACATCGCGGGACACCAGGGCTCCCTCGGGGAGCCCTGGGCAACGCGTGCATGGGGTCAGGCAACCCGATGAAGCGTGGACCGCGCATCGGTGACGCACGGCCGCCGAGGGGTAGGTTGTGGCTAGCAAGCCGGGAAATCTCCCGGCTTGCGGAACTAGCCAACTAAGAATAAAAACGTGTCGCCACTGTAGTAACGGGAAAAGTTCCAAAAATGTCAAATTTCTTATAAGTTGAGTCCCTCGCCAATCCTCTGGCCATTCCTCCGCACACCAATCGCCATTAAATATGCACCAAACCCTACTGACCCAGCCGCATCCGTAAATTCAGATCAGCATTCTGCGCTGGACCCCCTCCACAACGTCTCCCTTGTAATTCTCCAAGAATTCGAGCCACACCGCCAAATCCTTCCGGATTTCAGTTGTGACCCCGAATGAAGTGGTTGGGACGCTTTACCCCCTGCTGTAGCTGCTGACAAGCGCCTGGAAAAACACCCTCCCCATGGGCATAATGCGAGCTGCAAACACAGATGGCCCAGCAAAACCTGAAACTGCTTAATGAGGGCCTTCCTAAGAAGCATGAAATCCTTGATCATACTCTCCAAAACAACTAACTATTCTCAGGAGGTAACCTTTTCCCTGTTCCTGAATCAATTACTATGCCCAGAAACTGAGAGTGGTTGTGTGGTGTCACTGTTTTTTCATTCGCCATAGAACCCCAAATTCGCGCACCATGCTGAAAATTGAAAAAAGCCACCTTACGAACAAATCAGACACTTGTGGACCAACGAAAAGGAAATCATCCAAATAATGTATGATCCCTGCTGCCTGCACCCTTTTGCGGACCACCCACTCCAAAAATGTGCTGAATGTTTCAAAATAAAAACAAGACAATGCACAACCCATAGGTAAACAAAGGTCAACAAAATAACGCCCTTCCAACATACAGGCCATAAATGAAAACATTCTGGATGTACCGGCAGAGTCTGAAAGCTGACTTAACGTCAGCCTTCGCCATCAATGTCCCCTGCCCCATCCGTCCACCAAAGCCGCTGCCTGATCAAAAGTGGCGTAGCTTACCAGAGCTAAATCCCTATCTATCCCATCATTAACTGACGACCCTTTCGGGTAAGACAGAGATTTTGAATTAACCTGAAAGCCCCCACCTCCTTTTTCAGAACCCCCCCAACGGCGACACCTAAGGTTTGCCAGGGGGAAAACGAAGGAACCGCCATTCTGCCCAACTCAATCTCTATACAATTTTTTCTTTTGCCACATCCCCTTCACCTGACCGACTTCAAATTCCTCTCCCCCCCGATCCCTCTGATAATCAAATGGGATCCTGAATCCTTCCCTAAACCCCTCTCGTAATAAGCTAGCTGCCCATCTATTGGGTATTTTTCCAGCCAAGGCGCCATGCCTCTGCTGAAACTGGCGTTCCCGCCTTCCTGAACAGTCCTGCTGTCCTGCTCCCTTGAAACCCTTACTGTCTCTCTTAAAGCACTTTGATTTGGGATGCTGACCCCCCACCCAGCGCAAGTGTGCTGAATCGACAATTCTCAAATCTGCATTTTGACTCGTTGTAACCCCACATAACCCGACTGCTTCTCACTGCACCCCCCCTCCCGATGTGCGCCCTGAAAATGCTCACGCCAGAACCCCTTTGAGGCTATTTAACCTGCGAAAGGACGACCCCCCTCCCCCGAAATATGCTCCAAGTACAAATCCCATCCTTACAATTCCATGTAACCACACCCTTATTGGCTTCCATACTCTGCCTAAACTCCACATCATAGCCACCATCCCATACCCCCGTGTTTCTGAAACCTTTCTAATCGTATCCTGATACTTAAACAGCGCCGAGCATAACTGGGCGGATCCTTTTCCCCCGCAACGCCCGCCAAAATCCGAATGCCTGCGACCAATTACTGAATGTGCGTGGAAAAGATGCTTTTCCACATCCTCTTTCTAGCCTCCCGGTTCTTTTCGGATTTAGCTACCGCTTCATTACCCCGAAGCAATGACAAAATCTCAACGTAATCACCCGCCCAATTTTTTTCTTTACTTCCTTTGACAAATGCACGCCTAAGGAACGCGATATAGTCGTACATGAGTCCCCATAAGCCGCATCCGGCAGCCTTTTTAAACCTGCCATGGCCTTCCGAGCCCTGTCCCTGCCCGAGCACCTGAATTCACCACCGATGCTCACCTAACAAACTAACTACTGCCGCTAAATCAGCTCCTTTCCCGCCACCTGCACCGGGCCAATGCTGTGGCCGATGCCAACGCATCTTGAATAACTTTACTGGTGGGATACTGTGCTGGGCAGAGCAAATACCTTTTTCTGTATTGGAGGAATCTGTAAATTATTGGTCTGCAGAGTCTCACTCTGAGTGCATCTTGCAAGTCTCTTCTCAGGGAATTTATCTGCGCACTTTGCTTTCTCTAGTCTGTTCAGTGTCTCCTTCATATTCTGGAGCTCTGTAATTTTTGTCTCAAGGTTGCCGCTGCGTCTGTTTTCTCCTTGTGTACTGACTCAAGGGAATGGAACAGTCTCTCTGTCTCTCCCACTTGCTCCAGTTTCTGGGCCTTCTCCCGCTCCCTCTCATACAGAGTCACCTGGTATCGAAGCTCCGCCTCCAATGATGCTCTGATGACATGCAGCGCGCTTAGCTCCTCATACTGCTCTATGGGACGTAGGGTATTCAGACGTTCCTGCAGTGCTTGTACCGCTTTAGCAGCCTGCAGCTTTTCTTCCTGCAGCGTTTGCTGATTCTCCTCGGTATGTGGAGGTGCGTACGCAGACCTTGCAGTTGGTTCGCAATTGGTTCTCTGCTTCAAAACTTTTAATCTTCCAAAAGTTTATTTATTTCTTCAAGCTCGTGCAGCTTTTCATTCTTTTCCTTGATGTGTTCTGTCAACTCAGAATTTTCTTTTTTTATCTTAAATTTTCTTTTTTCAGTCTCTGTACTATTCAGGGCCTCCTTGCAGTCCACCTTCCATTTTTGCACATCTGCTTGGGGCGGGCTGTCTCCTGCATGAGACTTCCATCTCAAGGTTTAGGTTCTGAAGCTCTTTCTGAGAGACTTTGAGATCTAAGTTAATATGTGATAGTTTTTCTTTGACATTCAGCTCCTCAGTGAGACTGTGAAGTTCCTTCTGGAGACTTCCAGTTCTGTGCGGCAGCTGTTGATCTCATGATGTGAGGCATCCAGTGCTCTGTGGAGTGTATGAACCTCCTTCTGAGATACGTCTACGTCTGTCCGTACACTGTTGACCTCCTGTTGGAGGCATTCAGTTCTATGCGAAGAGGGTGAACCTCTTGCTGGAAGACTGTCATCTGCTTCAGTGCCTCCTCATACTTCCGCTTCAGCTTAGTAGCCATCATTTTATCAGATTGGCTCTGCTTTTCATCATGGCGAAATAGTAGCGTTTGTGTATCTCAGCTCAGTCTTGAGATCGTCCATTCTGTCCCTGGCCGAAGTGTACATTGCGACACATGTTCTTGTAGCTTCACGTTATTTTCCCGGAGCCTATCAACAGTCACGCCTAGCAACCTCAGGGCATCCCCAGGGCTGGTCAAGGGATCGTCACTCACCGGTTCCGCTCCGCTTCCCTAGGATGGTTGAGGGTTTCTCACTATTAGCACGGACAGCACTTTCTTTGGGGTACACGACTTCTGCCTGGGCCCTCTGGATATCGTCATCCGCGGGACGACTTCTCCATTTTCTCAGGCTGCAGGGCATTTCGGGCCCCCTTTTCCTCCGCAAGATCTGCAGATAGTATGTTCCTTCCACGGTAAGTGAAGAACCGCTTTTCTTTTTCTTTTTTTCGCCTTTTGTTTTGCTGACACCGTCCGCTTCGGGGATCTACTGGGTCTCCATCTTCTTTGAAATTTTAGCAGCGTCACTGGATCCACCTGCTTTTCTGTTCCGGTAACAGCTGACGGAAATATTCGGTGATCCACTGCTTCCGCTCTTCTACTGCCGATCATATTTGTCATCATAGGGACAGTCCTTTCGTTTCGTACCAGTTCAAGGCAACCCCACCATTCTTGGGTTGTTTGTGGGTGTGACCGGTTTGGGTTCCCCATAAGAGATGTCTTCATCCTCATCGGACTGGAAGGGCCACTCTTCACTGGGGTAGGGTTCATTACAGGAACGCTGCATTTTGTCCTCCATTTTGGGGCTATCAGGTATATTTTCCTTCCTGACCTCAGGAGGCGCTATTGCAGCTGTTTGTCACTGTATTTGCTAGAACCCCAAATGCTTGTAGTCCTACAGGTGGGCATATTTGCTTGTAGAGGTCGTAGCTCTCATAGGCCTCTCTGTAGACTTTTTCTTCCCTGGGTAAGTTTTACAACATTAGCATTACTGTGCATACATTCACTCTCATCGTCCTGAATAAGGCCTGAAGGGACACTGCTCCGTGTGGGGGGTTCTTACACCAGGAACAAATTTTTCTTCCCTATTTTTACAGAGTCTGTATTTGACTTCAGCTGGATGGCCATTTAAATTCCCAGGTTCTATTTTTTTTTTTAATACATGCTTGCTAGCTGCCCATTTTTCGGCTTTAGCAAAGGCATTTGCTTTTAACCATTACTTGCTATGTGCAATCCCTCCGCTTCAGCAACAGAATTGATTCTCTGCTTGAGTTCAGTAATTTTCAGTCTCATCTTGGGTATTATGGCATTCACCTTCACACTTGGGTTGCTTTTTACTCCCAAGATACATAGGCAGACTTTTTTACTTGCAGAAAAAAAAACATTCTTTGCAGTGAATATTTCTTTCACTACCAGCAGGTGACTCAACACTCAGCAATGGCTTTGGAATATCTTTTACACAGTTCAGCAATCCCTTTTTCCCCGTAGGGCAATTTTACACTCAGCATTTGTTGCTGACAATTCCCTGCTTCAGCACAGTCTTGCATCAATTTTCACACTTTTCTGCATATACTCCAATCACAGCTGGTAGTCCTATGTGGTGTGGCAACCTTTATTTGCAGAATCAGTACCGCTCGTGGGTCACCATCTGTATTCACTGCTTCAGCGCAGGAAACATTTGAAAACAACAACGCCTATCCCTTTTAAGGGCTAACTCACTTCTTGTGAACCCTGACTACAGCCTGAAGGCATAACCCCTATTTCAATGACCATATTACACTTTATTGTGTTAGGTAAAAAAGGTTTACCTGCTCACGCAGTCCTCTCTCTCTCCTCTTGGGATTGGAAAAATAGTCCATTTGGTGTTTTGTGAGTTTCAGTGCAGTGTAGATTTCCTGCCTAGGTGTGGTCGATTTAACTCTGATCTCTCTGCATGTGATTGTTTATGTTACTCAAGCTGTTTGTAGGCAAAAGAACAAAAAATAAATTCCCCAGGAAATCTCCAGCACGTTTTAATTCTTCAAAGCGCCTCCTCTCATCCCCTTCTGACACCATATGTAGGAGGACATGTGCAGAGGTACATAATTTTTAAGGTGAAATAAAAGAAGGCTTTATTGTCCTGTCGCTTTAACACAGCCAAAAATCAATCATCAGAGAAATAGTGAGCCCAATAAACTTGCATCCCCTTTGCATATAGTATCCTTCTAGTCCAGCCCCTTTTAACTGGGTGGCTACCCAGGCTATTCATCAGCCCAGTCATATAGATATATATAGACAACAGTCAATGGAAAATAAAGTTTATCTGTTTCCAGGGTTGCTGCCTTTTCTCCGGATTATCAGCATCCAGGTTTAGAGTCTTAATTGTCAGCTCCAGAATCTGTGTTCTCTCGGTCGTCTCTCCTCTCTAAACCTGGATGCTGATAATCGGAGAGAAAAGGCACAACCCTGGAAACAGATAAGACTTTATTTTCCATTGACTGTTGTCTATATATATATCTATATGACTTGGGCTGATGAAAGCCTGGGTAGCCACGGCGAGCGTGGGTTCTGGTCCAGAATTGGGTTGATCCATGGGAAGCAGATGGCACAATGCAGTATCTGGACAGGGCATGTTCAGATAAAGATCATCGAAGTGATGGCTAGCAAAGTGTGTGTAACCTTTTATGCATTGCGATGAGGTACAGGTGTTGAAAGTGGGCATACTCTAATGGGAGTCATTAACGTAAAATACACCATCCATTTTGGATTCACTGCACATTGAATACACATCGACTAACATCGAAATACATTCTTGTTTTGTATTTCTTTTTACTCGCAGCAATGCCGTTAAAAAAGATTTCCAAGGAGCTCAGCATGCGAATTAAGGAGATGTACACGAGCGGACACCGAATTGCTGCTAACCAACGCTGGTTAGCTACTTCTGGCATCGTTGTGCCAGCAACCACCGTGGACTTCATGCACACGGAAAAAAAACAGAGACGCAAAAGGGCACCAAGGGTAACAACGCGTAAGTATATTTATACAACTTAAATTTAAATTGTTTTTTTATATAAAATATTGTACTATAGATCTACAGCACTGTATCTAATATTTTTTTTTTCTGTAGGTTATATCACAAAAGTATACTACAGTATAAGGTGAGGTAGGATGTTGTGTGCAGTCTATCTTTTTGTACGTCAAATGTACATTATAAAACAGCAGTAATGATTACACAAAACCTCTCCTCCTCTCAATGAACTACTGTACTGTAAACAGAATGAGGAACAAGATAAGATGGAAAAATTATATTACTATATTATATATACAAATAGATATCTATATATATAGATATATAGTATATATAGAATAGAGATATATAATACATATATATATAATCATATACTAGACATATATACTTGTTTTTTTTTATCTTAGTTTGATTTTTTATTTTATCTTTATATATTTTATGTTTTTTAATTTCTTTTAGTGCTTGTCTGTATTCTTTTGTTTTTCTCATGTTTTCAAAGTCCGCTATTTCATCCCTTTACTCTGCCAGGACGCTTATCCGCTTAGCTATTTCATTTAATGTCTTATTGTTGTCTCTTTGTCTTTTTTGTTTCCTGCTACTCTTTTTATTTCTCTTTTTTGAACTAACAACCCCCCCCACCACAACCCAACAACACCTACAGTACACCAATGAATAAGATGAATGACAAAACAACATGAATCAGTTAATGTTTTTTTTAACTCTCATCTCACAATGCATTGCAAAAGAGGTTACATTTCAAATGCGAGAAGGAGGGATTTTCCACAAGCGTTAAACCAGTAAACAAAGCCTCAAAGGGTTGGGGAGAGGTTGGGTGGGTCATGGCTTAGCTCCTATCTCAAGAGGCAGTACATGCAGGAGCAGTGTGGAAGAGTGATGACGCTGGCTAGGACAATTAAAACAATGACTACTTCAGACATAAGAATGACTCTGTGGACGGGGGGCGTTGGGTGAGTCATGCGCAGTAAGCAGCTAGCTCCCATTCAAAGAAGATTACATTCAGAAAATTAATGAATCTGTGGAGGTGTCTGTCGATAACAGTTTGTGTGTGCGTGGGGAGGGATAAAGGATAGTTTGTGCTGCAGTTCAAAGAAATTACATAGGTGAGTAACAGTCATTTCAAAAGAGCAGTTCAACATAATAATTTTGATCCCTACACCCCAAATAAAGTACATTAAAAAGCACACAAATCAACCATGTGTCAGTCAAATGCACAGAGTCGCAGTCAAAAGTCTACAGCACAGATTGAATAGCGTAATATCAAGATTGTTTTTGCAGGCTTTTGGATAAAATAATAGTTAAAAATTATAATTAAAAAAAAAGTTTTTGGGGCATCAAGCATGCAGATGAGGTGAAGTTACAGGCAAATAGCAGTAACAACTAGCTCCCATCCGAAAGAGGATACACACAGGCGCATAGAGAGGTGATGCTCTGTGCAAATCAAATTCGAGAAGGGATTTTCCAAAGCGTTACCGAAACAAGACTCAAAGCGGTGGGGGTTTGGGTGAGTCAAGCGCAGTAGCAGCTAGCTCCCATCTCAAAGAGGATTACACGCAGGCGCAGTGAGGCTTTGTAGCTTAGCTATGGACGGATTAAGAACACAAATTCAAGATTCAGAAAATTAACGACTCTGTGGAGGGGGTTGTGTGCGTCATGCGCAGTAAGCAGCTAGCTCCCATCTCAAAGAGGATTACACGCAGAGCAGTGGACGACTTTGTAGCTCGGCTATGGACGGATTTAAGAACACCATGTCAAGATCAAAATAACGACTCTGTGGAGGGGGGTTGGGTGAGTCATGCGCAGTAAGCAGCTAGCTCCCATCTCAAAGAGGATTACCCGCAGGCGCAGTGAGGCTTTGGAGCTCGCTATGGACGGACTAAAAACACAATGTCAGATTCAGAAATTAATGACTCGTGGAATTTCAAATCCTTGAGCTAGCCTTGTTGTGTGGGTTCATGGGGAGGGGGCTACAGGGTACAGCTGCATGAAGTTCAAAGATAATGACATACTGTACTAAATACTTTCAGTACGTACAGTAAAGCACACAAATCAACCTTGTCATTCAAACGCATAGGGTCGCAGTCAAAAGCTACAGCACAGATTGATATCGTAATACAGTATCAAGATGGTTTTGACAGGCTGTGGAGAAAAAAAAAAAAAAAATTAGAATAAAACTTTTTTTGGTTATATTTTTTTTGGTCACTCACTCAAGCAAGCAAGCATGGTGGGCGAGTTACAGGCGTTGCGTAGTAATCCCCTGCTGTCAAGCAGGAATGTGATTGAAACACAGACACACGTTTCAAAGAATGGGTGTGAGAGAGATGTACTGCATTGTAGAGAAGATAAGAGTTGAAATACCCTGCAGTGCATTTAATTATCCTGAGCGAGGGGAGAGCTCTGTATGCCAAAATGTGACACTGTTACAGTACTGTACACGCATTATGCGTTTCAAACAATTTTCAAAGAGACATACTGTACAGTACAGCACTGCAAATGCATGTATACTTAAATAGGCAAATTTACAATTACTGCGCGCGCACACCACAGACTGGTGACTGACGTAGGTTGACCCAAAGGTATTGACTTCCAAGACAACAGCTCGCAAATGCCCCCCTGAGTTTTTAGAGTATATAGTAATTCCAGTATAGACTAGTTTGTCAGTACTAAATGCCTACTAACTGCTCAATTTTTTTCTTTCCAGAGAAAGCAAGCACCAGCCATCAACAGTAGTACTACACATCACACAATGCCTAATACAGTACGCACATAACTGCACTAATTTTTTGTTTTCTTGTCGTTTCAGGAAAAAAGGATGGCCTGGGGTGAGGTGGGGTTTTGTGTGCAGTCTAATCTGTTTGTACATCAATTACATTAAAACAGCATAATGATTACACAAAACCTCTCCTCTCTCAATGAACTACTGTACTGTAAACAGAATGAGGAACAAGATAAAGATGGAAAAAATATATACTATACTATATATATATATACATACAAATACATATATATATCATATAATATAGATATCTTATTTTTTTTTTTTCTCTCTTTTTTTATTTACTTATATTACTTTATTATTTTTATTTTATTGTGCTTATTCATGTTTTCCTGTTTTCTGTTTCATCCCTGTTTCTTTTTTTCTCTTTCCTTCTCTGCGCGGTTTAGTGCTCTTTCTTTCTGTTTTTTTATTTGTATTTTTGGTTCCTGTAAAATTTTTTTTACTTCCTTCTCTCTAACTCATTGACCACACCCCCCCCCCCACCCACACACACACACCTACAGTACACCAATGAATAAGAATGAATGACAAAACACATGAATCAGTTAATGTTTTTTAACTCTCAATTCTCACAATGCATTGCAAATCAGATTTACATTTCAAATTCGAGAAGGGATTTTACAAGCGTTACCGTAAACAATGCCTCAAAGGGTTGGGGGGTTGGGTGAGTCATGCGTTAGCTCCTATCTCAAAGAGGATTACAGTACATGCAGGAGCAGTGAGGTGATTGACGCTTGGCTAGGGACGATTAAAAAACACAATGACTAGCTTCAGAAAATGATGACTCTGGAGGGGGGCGTTGGGTGGTCATTGCGCAGTAAGCAGCTAGCTCCCATCTCAAGAAGATTACATTCAGAAAATAATGAATCTGTGGAGGGTGTCTGTATCGATAACAGTTTGTGTGTGCATGGAGGGATGAAGGATTAGTTGTGCAGCACGTTCAAAGAAATTACATACGAGTAGAGTAAGTCATTTCAAAAGGCATTCAACATAATAATTTGATCCTACACACCCCTCAAATAAAGTCATAAAACAAAGCCACAAACAACCATGTGCAGTCAAATGCAACAGAGTCGCGTCAAAAGCTACAGCACAGATTGAATATCGTAATATCAAGATTGTTTTTGCAGGCTTGTGGATAAAAAATAGTTAAAAAATTATAATTAAAAAAAAAAAGTTTTTGGGGGCACTCAAGCATGCAGTGTGTAGTGAAGTTCACGGCAACTGAGCTAATCAACTAGTCTCCAACCCGAAAGGATTACACACAGGCGCATAGAGAGGTGATGCTCTGTGCAAATCAAATTCGAGAAGGATTTTCCAAAGCGTTACCGTAAACAAAGCCTCAAAGCGGTGGGGGTTGGGTGAGTCATGCGCGCAGTAAGCAGCTAGCTCCCATCTCAAAGAGGATTACACGCAGGCGCGTGAGGCTTTGTAGCTTGGCTATGGACGGATTAAGACACAATGTCAAGATTCAGAAAATTAACGACTCTTGTGGAGGGGGGGGTTGGGTGAGTCATGCGCAGTAAAGGCAGCTAGGCATGTTAATTTTCTGAATCTTGACATTGTGTTCTTAATCCGTCCATAGCCAAGCTACAAAGCCTCACTGCGCCTGCGTGTAATCCTCTTTGAGATGGGAGCTAGCTGCTTACTGCGCATGACTCACCCAACCCCCACCGCTTTGAGGCTTTGTTTACGGTAACGCTTTGGAAAATCCCTTCTCGAATTTGATTTGCACAGAGCATCACCTCTCTATGCGCCTGTGTGTAATCCTCTTTCGGGTGGGAGCTAGTTGATTACTGCTCATGTGCCTGTAACTTCACTCATCACTGCATGCTTGAGTGCCCCAAAAACATTTTTTTTTTAATTATAATTTTTTAACTATTATTTTATCCACAAGCCTGCAAAAACAATCTTGATATTACGATATTCAATCTGTGCTGTAGCTTTTGACTGCGACTCTGTGCATTTGACTGCACATGGTTGATTTGTGTGCTTTTTATGTACTTTATTTGAGGGTGTAGGGATCAAATTATTATGTTGAACTGCCTTTTGAAATGACTGTACTCTACTCTATGTAATTTCTTTGAACTGCTGCACAACTAATCCTTCATCCCTCCCCCATGCACACACAAACTGTTATCGACAGACACCTCCACAGATTCATTAATTTGGTTCTGAATGTCAAATCTTCTTTGGAGATGGGGAGCACTGCTGCTTACTTGCGCATGACCACCCAACGCCCCCCTCCACGAGTCATTCATTTTCTGAAGCTAGTCATTGGTTTTAATCGTCCCTAGCCAAGCGTCAATCACCTCACTGCTCCGGCATGTACTGTAATCCTCTGAGATAGGAGCTAACGCTGACTCACCAACCCCCCAACCCTTTGGGCATTGTTTACGGTAACGCTTTGGAAAATCCCTTCTCGAATTTGAAATGTAAATCTGATTTGCAATGCATTGTGAGAATTGAGAGTTAAAAAAAAACATTAACTGATTCTGTTGTTTGTCATTCATTCTTATTCATTGTGTACTGGTAGGTGTGTGTGTGTGGGTGGGGGGGGGGGTTTGTTGTCAATGATTATGATTAGCAGGAATGTAATAAATATTATTATTTTATCAGGAACCAAAAATACAAATTAAAAAAATCATGAATAGTACCTAATGCAGTCTTTTATAGTTGTCTTCTGGCAGATGAAAGTGGATAAACATTTTGAAAACATTTGTAAAACAGATAACATGAATAATGCAATTATAAGAATAATTATTTAATAAATCATTAAAAGTATATAGTATATATAATATATATATATATATATAATATATATATATATATATATATATATATATTTATATTTTTTTATTGTATATGTCTATATCTTATACTTAGTATAGTACATATATTTTTTCCATCTTTATCTTGTTCCTCATTCTGTTTACAGTACATAGTTCATTGGAGAGGAGGGTTTTTGTGTAACTCTTATGCTGTTTTAAATCTACATTGACTGTACAAACAGATTAGACTGCACACAACAACCCCACCTCACCCCAGGCCATCCTTTTTCCTGAAACGACAAGAAAACAAAAAATTAGTGCAGTTATGTGCGTACTGTATTATGGCATTGTGTGATGTGTAGTACTACTGTGATGGCTGGTGCTGCTTTCTCTGGAAAGAAAAAAATTGAGCAGTTAGTAGGCATTTAGTACTGACAAACTAGTCTATACTGGAATTACTATATACTCTAAAAACTCAGGGGGGCATTTGCGAGCTGTTGTCTTGGAAGTCTAATACCTTTGCGGTTCAACCTACGTCAGTACACAGTCTGTGTGGCGCGCGCAGTAATTGTAAATTTGCATATTTAAGTAACATGCATTGCAGTGCTGTACTGTACAGTATGTCTCTTTGAAAATTGTTGAAACGCTATAGCGTTGTACATTACTGTAACAGTGTCACATTTCGGCATAACAGAGCTCTCCCCTCGCTCAGGATAATTAAATGCACTGCAGGGTATTTCAACTTCTTATCTTCTCTACAATGCAGACTCTCTCCACACTCTCACCCTTCTTTGAACGTGTGTCTGGTTTCAATCACATCCTGCTTGACAGCAGGGGATTACTACGCATACGCCTGTAACTTCGCCCACCACGCTTGCTTGCTTGAGTGAGTGACCCAAAAAAATATTAACCAAAAAAAATTTTATTTATTCTAATTTTTTTTTTTTCTCCACAAGCCTTCAAAACCATCTTGATACTGTATTACGATATTCAATCTGTGCTGTAGCTTTTTTTGACTGCACCCTATGCTGTTTGACTGCACAAGGTTGATTTGTGTGCTTTTTACTGTACGTACTGAAATTCTAGTACCAGTATGTCATTATCTTTGAACTTCATGCCAGCTGTACCCTGTAGCCCCCCCCCTCCCCCATGAACACACACAAGGCTAGCTCAAGGATTTGAATTCACACGGAGTCATTAATTTTCTGAATCTTACATTGTGTTTTTGTCCGTCCATAGCCGACTCCAAAGCCTCACTGCGCCTGCGTGTAATCCTCTTTAGATGGGAGCTAGCTCTTACTGCGCATGACTCACCCAACCCCCCCCTCCACAGAGTCGTTATTTTCTGATCTTGACATGGTTTCTTAATCCGTCCATACCGAGCTACCAAAGTCTCACTGCTCTGCGTGTAATCCTCTTTGAGATGGGAGCTAGCTGCTTACTGCGCATAGACGCACACAACCCCGCCCCCTCCACAAGTCGTTAATTTTCTGAATCTTGAATTTGTGTTCTTAATCCGTCCATAGCTAAGCTACAAAGCCTCACTGCGCCTGCGTAATCCTCTTTGAGATGGAGCTAGCTGCTTACTGCGCATTGACTCACCAAACCCCCACCGGCTTTGAGTCTTTGTTTACGGTAACGCTTTGGAAAATCCCTTCGCGAATTTGATTTGCACAGAGCATCACCCTCTCTATGCGCCTGTTTGTAATCCTCTTTCGGATGGGAGCTAGTTGATTACTGCTCATTGTGCCTGTAACTTCACTCATCACTGCATGCTTAGTGCCCACAAACTTTTTTTTTAATTATAATTTTTAACTATATTTTATCCAAAAGCCTGCAAAAACAATCTTGAATTACGATATTCAATCTGTGCTGTAGCTTTTGACTGCGACTCTGTGCATTTGACTGCACATGGTTGATTTGTGTGCTTTTTATGTACTTTATTTGGGGGTGAGGGATCAAAAATTATTTGTTGAACTGTCCTTTTGAAATGACTGTACTCTACTCTATGTAATTTCTTTGAACTGGCAGCAAACACACAATCCTTTATCCCTCCCCACGCACACACAAAACTGTTATGCACGAACACCCTCCACAGATTCATTAATTTTCTGAATGTAATCTTCTTTGAGATGGGAGCTAGCTGCTTACTGCGCATGACTCACCCAACGCCCCCCTCCACAGAGTCATTCATTTTCTGAAGCTAGTCATTGTGTTTTTAATCTGTCCCTAGCCAAGCGTCAATCACCTCACTGCTCCTGCATGTACTGTAATCCTCTGGATAGAGGACCTAACGCATGACTCACACCCAACCCCCCCCAACCCTTTGAGGCTTTGTTTACGGTAACGCTTTGGAAAATCCCTCTTCTCGAATTTGAAATGTAAATCTGATTTGGAATGCATTGTGAGATTGAGAGTTAAAAAAAACATTAACTGATTCATGTTGTTTTGTCATTCATTTCTTATTCATTGGTGTACTGTAGGTTTGTGGTGTGGTGGGGGGGGGGGTTGTTTCAATGATTATGATAGCAGAATATAAATACTTTATTTTATTTTATCAGGAACCAAAAAATCACATTAAAAATAATCATGAATAGTACTATCGCGTCTTTATTAGTTCTTCTGGCGATTGAAAGTGGATAAACATTTAGAAAACATTTGTAAAACATGGATACACATGGAATAATCACATTTATAAGAATATTATTTAATAATATCTAATGTATAATATAATATATTTATATATATATATATATATATATATATATTATATATATATATATCTATATCTAATATATCTATGTATATGTATATACTTCTATATATTAATGTATATATCTCTATCTCTATTCATCTCATATTTCGCTATATATATATATATATATATATCTATAGTATATAATTTTTTTCCATCTTTATCTTGTTTCCTCATTCTGTTTACAGTCCAGTAGTTCATTGAGAGAGAGGAGTTTTTTTTGTGTACACATTACTGCTGTTTTATATATGACATTTGACTGTACAAACAGATTAGACTGCACACAACATCCTACCTCACCTATATACTGTAATACTTTTGTGATAACCACAGAAATAAAAAAATATTAGATACAGTGCTGTAGATCTATAGTACAATATAATTTATATAAAAAAACATATTTAAATTTAAGTTGTTATAAATATACTTACGCGTTGTTACCCTTGGTGCCCTTTTGCGTTCTCTGTTTTTTTTCCGTGTGCATGAATGCACGTGGTTTGGCACAACGATGCCAGAAGTAGCTAACCAGCGTTGGTTAGCAGCAATTCGGTGTCCGCGTCTGTACATCTCCTTAATTCGATGCTGGAGCTCCTTGGAAATCTTTTTAACGCATTGCTGCGAGTAAAAGAACAACAACACAGAATGTATTTCGATGTTAGTCGATGTGTATTCAATGTGCAGTGAATCCAAAAATGGATGGTGTATTTATACGTTAATGACTCCCATTAGAGTATGCCCACTTTCAACACCCTGTACCTCATCGCAATGCATAAAAGTTTACAACACTTTGCAATAGCCAATCACTCGATGATCTTTATCTGAACATGCCCTGTCCAGATACTGCATTGTGCCATCTGCTTCCATGGATCAACCCCAATTCATGGACCAGAACCCACTCGCCCTGCCGGGCTACCCAGGCTATTCATCAGCCCAAGTCATATGATATATATATAGACAACAGTCAATGGAAAATAAAGTCTTATCTGTTTCCAGGGTTGCTGCCTTTTCTCTCCGATTATCAGCATCCAGGTTTAGAGAGGAGAGACTACCGAGAGAACACAGATCTCTGGAGCTGACAATTAAGACTTCTAAACCTGGATGCTGATAATCCGGAAAAAGGCAGCAACCCTGGAAAAGATAAACTTTATTTTCCATGACTGTTTTCTATATATATCTATATACTTGGCTGATGAATAGCCTGGGTAGCCACCCAGTTAAAAGGGCTGGACTAAAGGATCATATATGCAAAGTGATCAAGTTTTATGGGCTCACTATTTCTCTTGATGTTGATTTTTGGCTGTGTTTTAAAGCGACAGGCACAATAAAGCCTTCTTTTAATTTCACCTTAAAACATTATGTACCCTTGCACATGTCCTCCTACATATGGTGTCAGAAGTGGGATGAGAGAGGCCTTTGAAGTTAAAAGTGCTGGAGATTTCCTGGGGAATTTATTTTTTGTTCTTTTGCCTACAAACAGCTTGAGTAACATAAACAATCACATGCACGAGATCATAGTTAAATCGACACACACTAGGCAGGAAATCTACACTGCACTGACCTCACAAAACCACAAAGTCCTATTTTTCCAATCCCAAGAGGGAGAGAGAGAGACTGCTGAAGCGGTAAACCTTTTTTACCTATCACACAATAAATGTAATTGGTCATTGAAATAGGGGTTATGCCTTCAGGCTGTAGTCAGGGTTCAAAAGTTGAGTTACCTTAAAGGGATAGGCGTTGTTGTTTTCAAATGTTTCGCTGAAGCAGTGAATACGAGAGTGACCCACTAGCGGTACTGATTCTGCAAATAAAGTTGCCACACCACATAGACTACCAGCTGTGATGGGAGTATATGCAGAAAAGTGTGAAAATTGATGCAAGACTGTGCTGAAGCAGGGGAATTGTCAGCAAACAAAATGCTGAGTGTAAAATTGCCCTACCGGGGAAAAAGGATTGCTGAACTGTGTAAAAGATATTCCAAAGCCAATTGCTGAGTGTTGAGTCACCCTGCTGGTAGTAAGAAATATTCCTGCAAAGAATGTTTTTTTTCTGGCAAGTAAAAAAGTCTGCCTATGTATCTTGGGAGTAAAACACCAACAAAGTGTGAAGATGAAGCCATAATACCCAAAGATGAGACTGAAAATTACTGAACTCAAGCAGAGAATCAATTCTGTTGCTGAAGCGGAGGGATTGCACATAGCAAGTAAATGGTTTAAAAAGCAAATGCCTTTGCTAAAGCAAATGGGCAGCTAGCAAGCATGTATTTAAAAAAAAAATATACCCTGGGAATTAAATGGCCATCCAGCTGAAGTCCAAATACAGACTCTGTAAAAATAGGGAAGAAAATTGTTCCTGGTGTAAAGAACCCCACCACACGGAGCAGTGTCCCTTCAGCCTTATTCAGGACGATGAGAGTGAATGTATGCACAGTAATGCTATGTTGTAAAACTTACCCAGGGGAAGAAAAAGTCTACAGAGAGGCCTATGAGAGCTACGACCTCTACAAGCAAATATGCCCACCTGTAGGACTACAAGCATTTGGGGTTCTACAAATACGTGACAACAGCCAATAGCGCCTCCCTTAGGTAGTAAGGAGAAATATCCTGATAGCCCCAAAATGGAGGACAAAATGCAGCGTTCCTGTAATGAACCCTACCCCATGAAGGTGCCCTTCCAGCCGATGAGGAGAAATGACATCCTTATGGGGAACCCAAACCGGTCACACCCACAAACAACCCCCAAATGGTGGGTTGCCTGAACTTGGTACGAACGAAAGGACTGTCCCTATGATGACAAATATGATCGGCAGTAAGAAAGAGCGGAAGCAGTGGATCACCGAATATTTCCGTCAGCTGTTACGTTGCAAAGAAAAGCCAGGTGGATCCAGTGACGCTGCTAAAATTTCAAATGAAGATGGAGACCCCAGTATCCCCGAAGGGACGGTGTCATCCAAAAACAAAAAGGCGAAAAAAGAAAAAGAAAAGCGGTTCTTCACTTACCGTGGAAGGAACATACATATCTGCAGATCTTGCGGAGGAAAAGGGGGCCCGAAATGCCCTGCAGCCTAGAAAATGGAGAGTCGTCCCGGGATGACCAATCCGGCCCCAGGCAGAAGTTCGTGTACCCCAAAGAAAGTGTCTGTCCGTGCTAATAGTGAGAAACCCTCAACCATCCTAGGGAAGCGGAGCCGGAACCGGTGAGTGACGATCCCTTGACCACCCTGGGATGCCCTGAAGGTTGCTAGGCGTGACTTGTGATAGGCTCCGGGAAAATACTGAAGCTACAAGAACATGTGCTCACATGTACACTTCGCCAGGACAGAATGGACATCTCAAGACTGAGCTGAATCACAAACGCTACTATTTCCGCCATGATGAAAAGCAGAGCCAATCTGATAAAATGATGGCTAAGCTGAAGCGAAGTATGAGGAGGCACTGAAGCAGATGACAGTCTTCCACAAGAGGTTCACCTCCTTCGCATAGAACTGAATGCCTCACACAGGAGGTCAACAGTGTACGGACAGACGTAGACGTATCTCAGAAGGAGGTTCATACACTCCACAGAGCACTGGATCCTCACATCATGAGATCAACAGCTGCCGCACAGAACTGGAATGCCTCCAGAAGAACTTCACAGTTCACTGAGGAGCTGGACTGTCAAAGAAAACTATCCTAATAACTTAACTTAGATCTCAAAGTCTCTCAGAAAGAGCTTCAGAACTAAAACCTTGAGATGGAAGTCTCATGCAGGAGACGCCACCCCGCCTCCAAGCAGATGTGCAAAAATGGAAGGTGGACTGCAAGGGCCCTGAATAGTACAGAGACTGAAAAAAGGAAAATTTAGTATTAAAAAGAAATTCTGAGTTGACAGAACACATCAAGAAAAGATGAAAAGCTGCCGAGCTTGAAGAAATAAATAAACTTTTGGAAGATTAAAAGTTTGAAGCAAGAAACCAATTGCAGAACCACTGCAAGGTCTGCGTACGCACCTCCACTATACCGAGGGAATCAAAAACGCTGCAGGAAGAAAAGCTGCAGGCTGCTAAAGCGGTCAAGCACTGCAGGAACGTCTGAATACCCATACGTCCCCATAGAGCAGTATGAGGAGCTAAACGACGCTGCATGTCACAGGCATCATTGGAGGCGGAGCTTCGATACCAGTGATCTCTGTATGAAGGGTAGCGGAGAAGGCCCGAAACTGAGCAAGTGCTGGAGAGACGAGAGACTGTTCCCTTCCCTTGAGTCGTACAAACCAAGGAGAAAACAGACGCAGCGCACCTTTAGACAAAAATTACAGAGCTCCAGAATGGAAGGAGACCCTGATACAGACTCAGAGAAAGCAAAGTGCGCAGATAAATTCCCTGAGAAGAGACTTGCAAGATGCACTCGAGTGCCTCGCAGACCAATAATTTACAGATTCCTCCAATACAGAAAAGGTATTTGCTCTGCCCAGCACAGTATCCCACAGTAAAGTTATTCAAGATGCGTTGGCATCGGCCACAGCATTGCCCCGGTGCAGGTGGCGGGAAAGGAGCTGATTTAGCGGCAGTAGTTAGTTTTTGTTAGGTGAGGCATCCGGTGGTGAATTCAGGGTCTGGGCAGGGACAGGGCTCGAAGCCATTGGCAGGTTTAAAAAGGCTGCCGGATGCGGCTTATGGGGACTCATGTACGACTATATCGCGTTCCTTAGGCGTGCATTTTGTCAAAGGAAGTAAAAGAAAAAAATTGGGCGGGTGATTACGTTGAGATTTTGTCTTGCTTCTGGGGTACAATGAACGGTAGCTAAATCCGAAAAGAACCGGGAGGCTAAGAAAGAGGATGTGGAAAAGCATCTTTTTCCACGCACATTCAGTAATTGGTCGCAGGCATTCGGATTTTTGGCGGGCTTTGCGGGGGAAAAGGATCCGCAGTTATGCTCGGCGCTGTTTAAGTATCAGGATACGATTAGAAAGCGTTTCAGAAACACGGGGGTATGGGATGGTGGCCCATGATGTGGAGTTTAGGCAGAGTATGGAAGCCAATAAGGGTGTGGTTACATGGAATTGTAAGGATGGTGGATTTGCTTGGAGCATATTTCGGGGGAGGGGGGTCGTTCCTTTCGCATTTAAATAGCCTCAAAGGGGTCTGGCGTGAGCATTTTCAGGGCGCACATCAGGGAGGGGGCGTGCAGTGAGAAGCAGTCGGGTGTATGTGGGGTTACAACGAGTCAAAATGCAGATTTGAGAATTGTCGATTCCAGCACACTTGCGCTGGGTGTGGGGGTCAGCATCCCAATCAAAGTGCCTTTAAGAGAGACAGTAAGGGTTTCAAGGGAGCAGGACAGCAGGACTGTTCAGGAAGGCGGGAACGCCAGTTTCAGCAGAGGCATGGCGCCTTGGCTGGAAAAATACCCAATAGATGGGCAGCTAGCTTATACGAGAGGGGTTTAGTGGAGGATTCAGGATCCCATTTGATTATCAGGAGGGATCGGGGGGGAGAGGAATTTGAAGTCGGTCAGGGTGAATGGGGATGTGGCAAAGAAAAATTTATATGAGAGTTGAGTTGGGCAGAATGGCGGTTCCTTTCGTTTCCCCCCGCCCCTGCAAACCTTAGGTGTCGCCGTTGGGGGGGTTCTGAAAAAGGAGGTGGGGCTTTCAGGTTAATTCAACATCTGTCTTACCCGAAAGGGTCGTCAGTTAATGAGGGGATAATAGGGATTTATGCTCGGTAAGCTACGCCATTTTGATCAGGCACTCTTTGGTGGGACGGATGGGGCAGGGACATTGATGAGGTAAGGCTGACGTTAAGTCAGCTTTCAGACTCTTGCCGGTACATCCAGAATGTTTTCATTTATTGCCTGTATGTTGGAAGGGCGTTATTTTGTTGACCTTTGTTTACCTATGGGTTGGCATTGTCTTGTTTTTTATTTTGAAACATTAGCACATTTTTGGAGGTGGGGGTCCGCAAAAGGGTGCAGGCAGCAGGGATCATACATTATTTGGATTTCCTTTTCGTTGGTCCACAAGTGTCTGATTTGTTCGTAAGGTGGCTTTTTTCATTTTCAGCATGGTGCGCAATTTGGGGTTCTATGGCGAATGAAAAAACAGTGCACACCCACAACCACTCTCAATTTCTGGGCATAGTAATTGATCAGTGAACAGGGAATATGGTTACCTCCTGAGAAGTTAGTTGTTTTGGAGAGTATGATCAAGGATTTCATGCTTCTTTAGGAAGGCCTCATTAAGACAAGTTTCAGGTTTTGCTGGGCCATCTGTGTTTGCAGCAGCTCGCACTTATGCCCATGGGGAGGGTGTTTTCCAGGCGCTTGTCAGCAGCTACGAGCGTGGTAAAGCGTCCCAACCACTTCATCGGGTCACAACTGAAATCCGGAAGGATTTGGCGGTGTGGCTCGAATTCTTGGAGAATTACAGGAGACGTTGTGGAGGGGGCGTCCAGCGCAGAATGCTGATCTGAATTTAACGGATGGCGCTGGTCAGTGGGTTTGGTGCATATTTTAATGGAGCTTGGTGTGCGGAGGAATGGCCAAGAATTGGCGAGGGACTCAACTATAAGAAATTTGACATTTTTGGAACTTTTCCCGTTACTACAGTGGCGACACGTTTTATTCTTAGTTGGCTAGTTTCCGCAAGCCGGGAGATTTCCCGGCTTGCTAGCCAAATCCCCTCCGGCCCGTGCGTCACCGATGCGCGGTCACGCTTCACGGGTTCCTGACCCCATGCACGCGTGCCAGGGCTCCCCGAGGGAGCCCGGTTGTCCCGTCGTGTGGTGGACGGCGGTGGGGGGTTCCGGGGGACCCGGCGACCCCTTAGAGTGGGGAAGCCCCCGATCGGACAACCGTCTCCAATGCTTCGGACGGGCACCCCGGCCGCGCGAGCCGTGGTTACTGCGCGCCCCGAGGCAAAGGTAAAGAATAAAACTCGGCCGCGACAGTAGTGGCTGTACATCCTTTGGGGGGACAATGTTGGCTAACAGAGAGGAAAAGTTCATCCGCGCTCTGGCTCTTTAAACTTGGAGTGTTGGTCCTCTCAGTTCTCTTGCTGCTTCTGTGTTTATGAGGTATCTCCCCCACCTCCAAATGTGGTCTCCACCCCGAACCCCGTGGTGAACCAATATCAGCAAAACAAGAAAAACACAAAAGCGCACCAAGATGAGAGAGATGATATTGTATTAGCACAAATAAAAATTAGTAACTTACATATAAATTTCTTTAATAATCCCCGATTCTGTGTCTATCACGGAGTAGGGTTCACATAGGAAGTATGAAGGTAATCTCAGTTTCGAGAATCAACCCCCGCGCTGGGCTGTCTCTGTTCACTCTCCTTCCTCCACGGTGTGGTAGCGTGGTGCAGAGTGTATCCACACATGTGCAGGAACCGGGGCCTTCAATAGGTGTCTTTAGGATGCATAGAAAATTTCTTTAATAATCCCCCGATTCTGGTGTCTATCACAGGAGTAGGGGCATCACATAGGAAGTATGAAGGGAATCTCAGATTTTTGATAGCATAGAACGATCGGAAATACAGGAACGGAACACTTGAGTGTGTACTGGTGGGTGGGGTAGTAAACCGCCATCCAACAGTCGCTTCGTTTAACAAAGTAACTTCTTCACTCGTGCAATTTGTGTGTTTTTTTTTTTCTTGTTTGCTAACAGAGAGGTTACGTTTTGGTCCCGACAACCTGGGTGTGGTGGAGGCTGTGAATAATTTTGGTTCACGGTCCCACGGTCCCCACCAGTGTTGGTCTTTTGAGCATTTCCGTGTTACGGGTGTTTACAGCTTAATATAGGATTCAAGGTCAGGCACGTTCCTGGGTGGGAGACAACATTGCTGATCATTATATCACGTTTGCAATGGAGCTGTTTTGGAGGTTGGCACGGGGGGCGGAGACCCAGGCGAACGGTGCCCAGCAGTCTTGTGGAACGTGTGATGGCGGTGTGACTGAGATAGTCAAGGCTTCACTCGCCCCGAGTACTGGGGTTGCTTTGTAGCTTGCTTGGCGAAATTTCGGGAGGAGGAAGATCTCGGAGGTAACATTTTGCTGGGTCACATGATGAGTTTGAGGGACAGGGGGGTTAGCTGGCGATTCCATACGTAGGGAGAAGGATGGCAGGTATATCGTGTCTTCCTTAGGCTGAATGGCAGGGATGATGTGTCCAAGAGCTTTGTGGTAGGAGGGTGCTAGCAGGATTGATAAAAGGGGGATAACTAGCAGGGATGGCAGAAACCATGACGCCGGCATTTTGGAGGGTTTGTTGCGGGCCACAGATGTGGTATGCTCTTCCAGTTTTGAGGCAGTAACTATTAAGGCCACATTCATCTTGCATTTTTGCAAGCTCTGCGAGCAGGTGAATTGGTTCATGGTATCCAAGTAGGGAGGGGTGGCTTGCAGCTGGCTGATTGTGAGTTTAGGAGAAGGTTTGGTGAGGTTGCTGGTACGGAGGTCGTAAAACGGATCAGAAGGAAGGGAGCGTGGATCTTGTGAAGGGCTTACGTGAAGTGCGGGTGTGCCCATAAAAGCGTTGGAAGATGATTTGGGTCCGGGTAGCCAGAACAAGGGGTCCACTGTTAGTGCACAAGAAACGGGGGGGCATTGTCAAGGTTCCAATATTTGAGGGTCTTTCGGATGTGTCTAGCAGCAAGGGTTAGAAGGGGGGCAGTCTTCTGGAACGCATTCTTTTTGCATTGGGGGGCAAGCGACGAGGCAACACGTGTAGGGGCTCGCGGTAGCAAGGATACGGAGTTGGGTGCTGGAATCAGACAGTTACCGGATAACATCAGGGCCGGATTTGGTAGGAAGGATGTTGCGCTAGATTAGAACCCTGCTTTTTGTTTTCTTTTTTCCCCACCATTTCTTTGCCCCCCTCAATTCCGTGGTAATTTGGATCGTGGGGACTCAATGGTACACTGGGCTGGGAAAGAGGGCGAATTCGCGCCCTAGACGGAAATATTTAGGTTTGAGTTGGAGCCGTGGTGGAGGTAACGTGGTGGGGATGAGAAGGGATGGGTGGGGATGGCTTTTCCGCTGCTAATTTCTAGGCCAGGGGTATAGCAAGGCACCGGACATACATCATTATCATGTTGGGGGGGTAATGAGTGGCAAAATTGCGGTCGATTGATTTATTCCAAGCATATTAAGCAGATTTGGCGCGTATGTTAACGTTTTGGCCAGGGTGCAATTAGTTTGGTCCAAATAATATGCAGGTTGGTTTAGAGGGTGCGCGTATCCCGAGGAGAGTTAACAAGATGCAAAGAGGTTAAACAGGAAGGTGGGAATTTCTTGGTTCAATGTGGGGGTTGGGTCATTCGTCACCGCAGTTCAGTTTTAAATTGGTGGCTGGTTTAGGGAGGATCGGGTACAGTTGTCAGATGTTGGGTGGACAATGTTTAATAATGATTTACAGGAAGGATTGGAAGAGGTCATAAGGGGTATGTGGCGGTAGGTCTGATTTAAGGGGTTAAACAGGCCCGTTGGTGGCAGAAGTTGGGGGGGGGTTGGTGCTTGTCCCGCCAGAAGTGGCTCGGGCTGGTAACCGGGGTGGTTTGAAGCGAGGGGGTAGGTCACCGGGGACGTACTTTCCGGGTGCCCCCTTTGCGTTGCCACACTCTGAGCATTCTGTCGTGGACAGGTGGTACGCTATCCCCATCTTGTGTTTAATAAATAAGCCACGGCCTTTTACCTCCTAAATGTGTCCTCTCTGTTATTTGTATGTTTATGTGAGGGGTAATAGGAGGGGGGGAATCTACGCGCTCCTTGGTCATAGAGCTGGCCTAGCCTATGGGGGATAGCCCGTATGGGGTGCAACAGCAATTGACCGGGGGGTCCCACCCCCCATCTGTCTGTGTGGTTCGCTCGCGCGATCGGGGAGTCGTTGGGGCGGGGTGGGTTTCAAATTAGAGCCAAGGAACACAACTATCACTTGTTCCTTGCGTTGGAGCAGTTTTCCCACCCACCCATCCCTTTGAGTTAAGTTAATTAAAAAAAAAAAAAATTTCACAGTGTTTACATTTCTTTTTTTGGCAATAGTAGAGAATATTTGAAAAGGAAGAAAAGATTATGAGGAGGGGTCATGGAACCAATTGCTTTGTCCGCGGCGGCCGTTTGGGGGGGGGTAGGTGCTTGTCCCCGCCAGAAGGGCTGTGGCTGGTACCGGGGCTTGAAGCGAGGGGTGTGGTCACTGGGACGTACTTCCGGGTGCCCCCTTTTTGCGTTGCCCAGCTCTGAGCCTTCTGCCGGACAGGTGTACACTATCCCCATTTGTGTTTAATATATAAGCCGCGCCCTTTTACCTCACTAAATGTGGTCCTCTGTCCAAGGGAGGTCGTTATTTGTATGTTTTATGTATAAGATGGGTGCTAGATAGGGAGGGGGGGAAATCTCGCACCTCTTTGGTCATAAATGCATATTCATTTTATTTACCATTATACACGTGTGTTATTCACCTAGTATACTCATAAAATAGTTGTATACTGTACGGTCGGAAAACATCAGCATACTCGTTTCAGGTACAGTTGAGAAAAATAGAGGTTATGACCCCCTAAGTTACGCAGGCTGAGGTATATATCAGTCCACAACAATGATAAAAAGCTGCTTTACCGATGGAGACGAGTAAGGGAGCTGAATGATAAATAACCCCTATTAGGGATGTTTGTCTCATGGGGACTGTGAAGGGTTGTCTGGGAGAAGTCCTAAGACCCACCATGACCCCATACATTAGTCCCACTTCAATGTATCAACACATCACCTGGGAAGCTCCACAATGAAAGAAATCACTCACTGTTCTTTTACTCCCTCGTCTCTTTTCTTTATCTGTACTTGGCGTGCTCCAGCTGATGTGAAGATACAGGAAATCTCCTCACCGGAGAGGTAGAGACGGGCACTTCCGTACACAATAAAGCGGAGGCTGGACTGTGCTGTGAAATTCTTTATTGATGCATGGATAAAAAAGTGGAGGGATGCCTCCCCGCCATTTCTCCACTTTTTTATCCATGCATCAATAAAAATTTCACAGCACAGTCCAGCCTTCGCTTTATTGCTACACGGCAGTGCCCACTGCTCTACCTCCTCCCGGTGAGGAGATTGTTCCTGTTCAGGTACAGTATTCTTCCTAATCAATAACGACGGCCACTAGCTGTAGACTCCGGTACGTGTTTTTTTAAATCATATCATCGCAAGATGCCGGCATTGTTACACAATAGCGATATTATCCATCGAATCCCTCCATTAGCGTTTTCTTTTCTGAGGAAAAACAAAAAGAAAATTTTTACTGTAATGGCAGTCCCTAAAGACGTTCCCAGCCAGTCCCACCCCATAATTTTCTCGGGGGGCTCTCCTTAACATGCTCATGCGGCCTACCGTCGATTGTTGTAATGACAGACGCATATGGTTTCAAAAGGTTCAAATGCGCATGCGCCTAGCGTTCCAGCCACTGTTCAGTATATGCCAGTACGTACTGGGAGAGCCACTCAGCCAAGATTTGCTTACAGGAGAATCGCTTGACTTTTGAATCTCCGGCCGATAGTTGATACTGTACTGTACAAATAAAAAAACCACAGAAATAATACGGCACAATACTCACCATAGAATTTCCCATTCAGCTGGTGCCGGCGCTGGGCCACTGCCAGTCCCATGTTCTTGATATCCACGTGATAGTGGGAGCGGGACTATAATAGTCAGCTGATGGGGCTGGAAATACGCTGAGGTACATCAAAGCTTGATACAAAAAAACTGCACGCGAAATCCGGCTCGGGCTTGCTGGACGACTGCAAGGGTTGCACTGAGGTGGGACCGGTAGTGGAAGCCGGGGCTAGGATTGTGGCGCATTGCTTGGCAGCGACTGTCGTTTTCTTAGTTGGTTTTAACACGACCTTTCGCTTTTTTGGCGTCGAGTCTGATACGAAAGCGGTGATACAAAGAATAAGAGAATAATAAGAGGATGGCAGGGAGGAATAAAGGGAAGCGCGGGTTAGAGGATACAAGGATAAAAAAGCTACTAAGGGGACCCTCCAATAAATTGTGGCTGAATACGATAAAAAAACCATGGATCGCTACATAACCTTTTCCTTATTGCCACATGAGGAGCTGCGAAAATTTGTAAAAGGTCAAGTTTTCGATAAAATCTGATGAAATTTGAACAATGCTTGCCATCTTATCATCTGTTGCATATATCGCGGCCATATCAAAATACGCGTATACTTCTGTCGGTTTTTGGAAAACGGGCTTGCCACTTGAACAACTATGGCGCGGGTCTCAATGGAGAATATGGTAAACAGAAACTGGTCTTTGTTCTTTTTAAATATTAACAGGCGCTAAATTAATCATATTTGGCAACCTCTCTTCAGTCTCAAGGCCAAATTACAATAGCACACTGTGGTATCTTTTTTAAACCAAACCCTTGCAAGTGAACACATTACTGACTCAATGTCCGCATTAAATTCATGAATATCTGTCCATCTGGCAGACACGTGAAGAATTGGCACAACTATTAAATCAGAACCATTCTCAATAACTCAACCGCGCGTCAACCGCGCAGTTACCTGCGATGGGAGCAACATGAACGCGCATGCACCCGGTGCAGTGCGTCGCATTCGAAAGAAACAAAGCAGTGAAAAAAGCGGTGATGTTTTAGATAAAAGTGGGCCGCAGTAGTACGCTACGAACACGCATTTCAGATACAGTATGCGTGAGTGCTAAGGTCGGTGTGTAGTACAACCCCACCTAGCCCAGCAGGTCCGGTCTGGTTTGTGCGAGCACAACCGTGCACAGAAGGGCGGAGTCGTTCCGCCAGTTGTAGTGGGGACACAGACACTAAGCTTATGGTGGTTCATACCCTACATATCTGTTTAGGAACCAGTAGCTCAGGAGAACTGGCACTTGTGTTAAGCATCCATTTTGGTTGTTCATAACCATTTAAGATTCTGTAGTCAGCCTTTTGCTGAAATGTTAATTCATGCCCCAGTTTTCAAATTTAGCAGTTGCCTTTTCCCTGCTCAGGATATTGCTAAGATACTTTTTTGTATTGTCAGTTTCCTGCTCTTTTAGTTAAAGTACAATATATGGTTCTAGAAAAAGAAGGTGGTAACACTCCTCTCGTTTTTGCTAGAGATTTCAAGGTCTCTTTGATAACAAAACAATGATAAAGCTATGTATTCAGACTTGTGGCTTGTATTGGGAGAAAACACGTCTCCAAGATCATGCTCACTAATAGGTCGGTTCCGTCCCTAAATCACGCCTCTAATCAAAGCTACGCCCATAGACACCCCAGGTTACACCATATTACGCCTTGTTACACCTCTAATCAATATCTTCTTTTTCTGGTATAGAAAGTGTCAATTACCCTATGAGTAATAATTGAGACAAAGGATTTGGAAACCTGGCTGCGTTTACGTTTATTCTTTCGTATTCCCCGGGCTGTAAGTTCATCTGAAATCAGAGATAACGTGTTTGGGCAGTGCATGAAATGCTGCAGAGTCTGCCTGCAATTACGGTGGCAGATGTGTGTATCCATTCAACGGGCTTCAGCCCTTTGCAGAGGGAAAGGTTCCCTTTCGGTTCAGCTAGGCAAGGAAATGGTGTGGTTTTTCCTTCATATCATCTTTGCAGTGCAGCGCCTCCATCTGCATGGCTCCAGGGAACTGAAGGTGATCTCCCACGGTTAGATAACTTATTCTTTCCCCCCAGTAGATACACACACCAGTCAGGAGGTATAACACAGAGGAACGGTTTATTGTCCTCATTTGTAAGCACAGTAAAGGCAGAGTTCTGTCCTGATGCAGTCCCTCAATTACCAGATGTATGGTCCCTGGACGATCACTACAGTGCCATGGCACTGCAGCGAGTCCCAGCTCTTCCCGCCTCTCTAGAAGAGGCGAGGTATGGTACACACCCCTCTCCCCGGAGGAAAGGACCAGAGTGGCTCCATAGTCAGGCTGTTGCTGACCCTTCAAGTGGTATAGGCACTCCGAATTCGGGCGGCACTGCCCTTCAGTAAAATAGGAGGAGGGCACCGGTTTGTCTAATGATTGGTCAGCCCAGCCGGTTGTCACGCCTCCCGATGGCTCACTCAAATGCAGCTCATCGGAGGGGAAAAACCCCATATAAACTACTTGCACCTGATCTGTTACAGGGCGCTACTGTCCAGTACAAGGCATGAATAGTAGCCATCAGTGACCTGGCTACACATAAATGTCATCTTAAAGGTAACATGAGCATGGCCATAGGCTTTCTGCATGCTTCTCAACCAGGACATTTACATGTACCTCTGTGTTTTGTCCTTTGTGTGCTGTTACTTTTATAGAATCTACCTCTGTGATTTGCCTAACAAAATTAGGTAATTAAAATATTAATTCCATTTTTTTTACATTGCTAGTGATAAGTCATTTTTGGGGTCTGGGTGATATCTCAGATATATAAAACTCAATTTGTATAGATATTATTGCATAATAATTTGCATTACTTTTATGATTTACCTTTACCACCTATCAGCTTAATGGAAATTGTGAATGCAAGATGTGACATTTTAAATAGATGTAACTTTTTATTCACAAGAAAACTAACTTGTCAGCATTTTGAATCTAGACCCTAGAGGTTAAGGAGGAGTGAGGAGAAGCATATCCAAGGACACTGATGTTAGGTGAGTAAAGAAGTCAGGAATGAATAGAATTAAGGCAGTGGAATTCTGTCAGAGAGAGTCGGAATTAGGAGCAGTTGAAAGAAAGTGGGAAGAAGTTACCTTGTGGCGTGCTCCTAGTTCTGATTGCATATATGAGCAGTCAAAGGTGGCGGATGGCTGGATTTATGTGAGGAGGATATAAAGAATTTGAATTGTGGTCAGGAACA